>OMLB01055472.1:0-24904 GCA_900302555.1 Myripristis jacobus
AGTAACTTCATAACAAGCGCTGTAAGTAGGTAATTCTGCCTCGGTGAACCATCTCTTTAGCATTCAGACAGGAGCTGAGGCGAAGTCAGAGAGCGAGACGGAGGAGTGGCAGGGAGGTGGGAGGCAAACGGCGAGGAAAGAGAGGGAGCCAGGGAGAACTGTGGCATGGATAACTCGGACCTTGTTAGTATCGATCCTCTCAGACTGAGCACCCTTTCATTTATAATTCATCTCTGTCTGATGGGTGCAGATGTGTGTGTGTGTGTGTGTGTGTGTGGCGGGGATGGTGTTGTGAAGCAGATGGGTGAGGTGTGTTTTAGTATGTTTTCATTAGCAGTCTGAATTGTTTGGCTGTATTACCACTCGGTGTAATAACAAGGCACGGGGGGTTGTGTTTCAGTCCGTGGGGAAAGTCCATGATCTTCTCCCTGTCGCACGCTGTCCCAGGGCAGCTCCTCGCCCTGTCAGGTCTGACGGGTGCTCCACGGGGCCCCCGGTGGTCCAGTGACAGCGACCAGAGTGTCTATTCTGCACTCCGCGCCGTGGTCCATTCCTGGGCATGTCAGTTGGAACGAGGCGGTGGAGGGGATCGCTCCCTATTAATATTTGAGGAGCTCTCGTCGCTGCAGCTGTTTACTTAACAGAACACGCTCCGGGGCTCCCCTGAAGAGCGCGCCACATAGGAGCTGACAGCGTCACCCTGTCACTCACTCCGCTTGTCCTCCACCCACCCTTTCCTTCTCCCGCAAGAGCTGCACTGCTACCTGTCTCCCTCCCCGAGCTCCAGCTCCCCCTCATCCATCACGCTTCCATCGTGCTGCTTCCGAGCTGTCAACCTCTGTTGTGACTGTCATTATTTTTCATTGGTGCGGCAGCTTTATACAAGGTAAACGCATGCGCCTCCTGACTGAGCAATGTCCCGTGCCGGCGTAGTATCACGGCTGTTTTATCTCTCCGTCTCCCGCTCCATTTGTAAACACATCTGTGTCAGTGATCTGCAGATCTTGGCACGGTGTTACAACACCGGTTATTTGTCACCTCAGAGTCACTAAGTAGATTAATGCCTCTCATGACCAAACTCTGGCCTCCTTCGGTCTGACATGATGACAGGCATTCACCCGTGCAGGCCGTGCCAATCCCACACCCATTCGCCTCTGTGTTAAGAAGTCAGGGAGAGTTCACGGGTTCATGCAGTTTTAATAACTGAGGGTTTCTTTAACCCTAATTTCTCACTGTTGTATTGGGCTACTCTGCTCCGTTATGACACTGTTCACGATATTTAATGCACACCAAAGCAAAGGCCTGTAGTCCCGAGACAAAGAAGTGAATAAATACCAAAAAAAAAAAATGGAGGGGGAGGAGGCAGGATTGGAGTGGCCTCTTTATATTCGTAGGTCAACAGTTCCCTTTTTGTCTCTCTCTCCCTTTTTCTTATTCCATCTCTGTGCCTTCTGACTATCCCCAGGCTTTCTATTCTCCCCAGTTGAGCAGGATTTGTCACAGGTGTTAGGATGAAGCTCTCGTTCCCATTATACTGCAGAGTGTTTTTCTGTCCTGCTCTGAACCCAGTTTCATTCCGGCTATAGTATTGGGAGCGCGAACAGGCATGATATGCTTGAATAGAGCACATGGTCTTAATGGTCGAACCCATATCAGGCTGAGAGGTAAGGCCTGCGTGCGTGTGTGTGTGTGTGTGTTTGCGTGTATCATCCAGACAAGAACACAAGTTTTAGTTTCCCTGAGCCTGTGCAGATTTCCTCTCATGTAGAGCTTTGTCTTGTAGGGCTTAATTTGCACACCTTATGCCACGCTGTTAGCTCTCATGTTCTGTTTTTGTTTGATGCCAGCCTGTGTTTTCTCTAAGTGGGCTTATTTGTTGAACAAAACAGCACACTCAAATGCACCGGGGAAAGTTTTAGGCTGGTCACGTGTCTGTCTGGGTGCAGACAGATACTGTAGGTGAATAAGTTAGTGCCAGTTGGTTTCAAATATGTCTCCCCTTCTCTCTCTTTATGTCACACACGCACACATGTACAGAGACGTAGCCTGTATGTGCATGTAAATGTTTCTGACTTTTACAAAACACAACAAAACATAATAAAAACATTTTAAAACACACATGTCGCAAATGTGATCATTTTCACTGTTTTTTCTGCGTTGTAAAAGACTTCAACCAACCACATTCAGCAGTTTATTTAATCTTCTACTTGAGGGTTTAACAATGTACAGTATATTGCTGTCATGTTTCACCAATTTTTAAATCACTTGTTCACTGCAAATAAACACCATCTTCACTAGTTATTTAGTCTCATATTCAGTCTTAAAATCTTTTTTTTTTTTGGAACAACTGAAAGACTATCACATCCACCAGCCAGTTGGATGTGATGATCCCACTTTTTTCTGATGCAGTTTCACTTGTTTCAGGAATTTGTTAACATGTACTTATTTAGTAACAGCTATAAATATATTGATACAAGACAGAATAAGGCAGATCAGCCCACTCGTAAAAAGAAAATGATGCTTAGTTCAAGAAGATTCTGGGACTAAGTTGATGAGAATTGGAACCATGTGGGTTATCTGATCACACAGGTAGATTTCTTTTTTTTTTAATTTTTTTTTTTTTTAACAAAAACAAGATTTTAACACAGAATATGTTTAAATGACTTGTTATGATGGAGATTTTTTGCAGTGTAAAAATGAGAGTAGTGATGGTGATCGTCGTTTTTTGAAAATTCTTCGGCTTGGAAAAGCGGTTATGTTGAAGGTAGGAAAGGGAGAATTCATCTTTTCTAATGAATATTGCATTTTCTAATTGCATTCATTTTCTAATCAATTTTGCATTTGTTAATTTGGTATTTTCAATATCCTTTTTTTCACCCTCAATTTCACACCCTTTTTTTCTCCTCTCTCTTTGGATTCATGCAAGACACAATAGTGTTCCTTGACACTGAATCAACTCTGCTGACATGCTGGTCTACAAGGTTGAATGTGCAGCCTTGGTTTACAAAGACGACAGCATTCTCATTAATAGACTTTTTTCAGAAAAGATGAGGCATTTTATGCGAAACAGAATATTTTGTAAAGATGACACACACTCACACTCACACAGAGTCAGTCTGCACCCTGATAAAAAACCCAGGAGAGGTGTTCGGTTTAACCACGACACTTGGAGCAAAGTGCTGACTGGACCCAGGGGTGCAGTGGCGGCTGGATCGACTTACAGCGCTCCGGCCTGATGTACACATGTTCTCATGAGGTTAGGAGGTAGAAATAAGAAGAGTGTCTGTGGGTTAATGACTCTTGTGAGCTGGTGATAAAACCAGGCAGAACAAGCGTCATGTGATGAGAGCCTCGAAGTTAGAGAAGCGAGCGTGTGACCACAAGGTTGCCGGTTCAAAATAGGGAAAAGTGGGGAAAGTGAACCAGCAAGCATCCTCGCCATTTTTCTTTGGCTGGATCGCAACAGCAGGGCCAACTCTTTAAACGCAAATGTCCGTCATTGACTGGGTGATGAAGCTACACCACTGGTCGACCGTTGCTCTTTCAAAGTGAATTGTTGCATCCACACGGGTTCCACGCCTTGACAGCAGTTCATTCCAAGTTTATCGCATGCAAAGACAACAAGACCAACTCGAAATTGCTGCTTCACATGAGCAATAATTTTTTTTTTCACTTGGAGAAATTATCAGCTACAATACAAGTTTTACGAGTCTTGCTTTGACATTTCCTGGTTGTACACAGGGCTGTTCAGTTTCTCTCTGACCAATCACAGGTCTGCATCGTTTTCATGTCATCTTTAAGTATCGCCTCGGCTCGCTTGGAGCCTCAACAAAGGTGATACCAAAAAAGTACCACATACTACATTTGCTCAGTTGAAAACCTTGGAAAGCAAGTAGAGCTGAGTTGATGCAAGTTGAGCTATACCATGGGGTGGGAAAGGGGTTTATTTGATTCTAAAAAATAAATTAGCACTATTTAACTGTATAAATAATCAGGGTTTCAAAACTGCTGTCCAGTACAGCCGCTGTTCACAGAACCGAGGTCAAAACAGCTGCTTGGTAAATGAATTCATGCTGCTCCTAACAAACTGGCCACAGTTTCTCACCTTGATGATACACGGTGCAGCCAAACACAAGGTTCTGACCCGGTCTCGTTGATATGCTCTTTAGCAAGACACTGAAACCCCAGCTGCAGTGGAGCTGCTCATGGGCCACAGGCAGAAGACAGCTCCAAGGTGCAAATGTGTACAATTATTAGTTAGCCTGCCAGGCTTTAGGGGATTAGTGCAGGGACCGAAACTGAGAGCGTTTCTGGGTTTGGATTTTTCTGTCTTGTAGTTTGATTGGTTTTGTTATTTAGTATGTTTGTTTGTCTCATAAGCATTTTAGCTTATGCCAGTTAAAGTAAATGTTCAAAGGCTGTCTGTTTTTTAGCTCTGTGTTGAGTTGGGAAATACATGGTGGAATTCTGCATGAGAAATTTGGGATGATGTACAGTGAGGCGGTCGTTATCACAAAACAAGCTCCGACAGGGTGAGTGGAGACCGTGATGCAAAGCAAAGGGGTCTTGATTGCCCTGAAGCGGCAATCAAACTGAAAGCTGAAGTGACTTACAAGCCTCTGCCAGAAAAAGTCCAGCAGGACTGTCTCCAGTAATTGTGGACATGTGCAGATATTTGGCACATGGTGGCGTGAGTTTATTTGATTAGAGCCCAGCAAAAACAAAAGGACTTCTTGACTGCAGAGTGATATAATTAGACATGAAACAGTGGTCTGTTAATTAGAAATACAGAAGAATGTGCACACATCTAAACTAACCACAAAGCCCCCCCCCAAAAAAAAAACAAGGTGAATCTTGCGTGTTCGTTGGCCAATCAGAATTGAGCATTCAACATGTGTGTAAAAAATACTTTGGCAGCCAGTGTCACTCACAGTATGGGGTTGATTATTTTAAGTATAGAATAAAACATTAAAAAATAAGTAACATTGTAGTGCCATTCTAGTACAAGTAAAAGTAAAAGTAAGCTGTTGTCCTCTAGCATTCAAACACAATATGAGACATTATGGCTTCTGAAGTTTTATGGGCTGTGAAATGTAAAATGCTGTGAGGGCATTTGAGTTGTTTGAGTTTGTGTATTCTTAAATAATAATGAAGAGAATTTTTTTCTCCAATTTTTGTCACATTGAAACAAACAGACACAGTATTGTGGACAGATCACGGCCATTGTTACAAATATGCTCCTTTGTTAGCTAGTAGACACTTTAATTGATAGAACGCTCTTTTGGCAAATAGTCGTTTTTCAGCTGGAACGCTCCCTTTGTTCAGGAAACACACTAACCTTGGGCCGACGAAACATTACATTTTGCTCATGGACTGCACTGCCTCGGTCGATGAAACTCTGCCTTTAATTTGATGGAGCTCTCCCTTCGGTCAAGTTCATTACGGTCAAGTTCATTCATTTATTCGGTACATTTTGAAAGGACAGCTGACCACCCAAGCACTGCACGAAGCGTAAAAAAATAAAACACCACAAACATGTTGTCTCCCACCAATAGTGCACCCACTTCACACATGTGAGGCAGCTGGATGGACGGTTTTTTCATTCACTTAACGTGGTGTGAGACAAATAAACGGAGACAAACAAGCAAACAAATAAAGGAATGAGTGTCAGTAGAGCTACTTTGCCTGGTCCAGTATCTGTTATAAAGGATGCCTCCAGACCCCGCGGCATGAGTTTGGGCCAAGTCAGGACATGCTACAATGCCCCCTTTGGAGAAATAAAAATTGTAAAATAAATAAATAAATATAGTGGGTGTGGCCTGGGAGGAAGTGGCCCAGTCCAGTTAATTTGCTTTTTGTGGTTCGAAATGTTATGGTACGTGTCCACAGGAGCGTGTGTGTGATGCTAAGTGTCGCGTCCCAGCATTGGACGCTTGATGGACGAGCCACTCCTGATGATTGACAGTTGCTCTCTCCTACGGCCTTGGTAACTCTTCCTATCTGCCCCCCCGATTGGACCAATGCTTCACTCGTGGGCTGTCCTCTCCCAGATTTCAAACCGGACTGGCAGCTCTTTTGGAGACTTTCTTTGATATTACAAAAAATAGTTCACCGAAATGTGTTGCTGAAAACATTCGAGGCGAGAAATAAACCCTGCAGCTGCTGACTGTCTTCATTTCAGATTGACAATGGTTAGTTTAAAAGTTTCTGAGAAGTTTCCAGAGGCGAGGATTTGTGCTAGACGCTGCTAATTTGCATAAAGTAGCCATGACCTCAACTGTAGGCAAATGAGTAGACACCAGCGAGATGCCCCATCAATCAAAACGTAAAGCAATGAATAAATGACTGGACCTGAACCTGCAGTAGGGTTGGTTCATCTATGTGAAGCTGATCCTTCCAGACACAGGGTGTGTTTTGCAGAGGCAGGATCTGGATCTACAGTGCAGTCATGCTCAGCAGGAGGTGAAGATGGGCCAGATGAGCCTGATAGGTCACCATCGTGCCTCTCCTCCCCTGCATAGTGTCCCGTGACTTTGCTCTACTCCATTTCCCCCACACAGCCGCAGGAAGTGATCCAGTTTTCAGACACAGCAGCAGCCTCCACACTTTTCCTGCCTCATGGCGCTCCTGCAGACTCATTTCACAAAGCTTTATACACAGATGCCACTAGTGACACGCTGTCTCCATCTGTTTCTCTGTTCTTTTGTACAATATGCCTTTCTCTCTGCCTTTTTAACCTTACAGTGTTTCTTTGTGTGTGCCTTCTCTGCCTGCCTTTCTGCATGCATCCCATTAAAGCAATGCAGACTTTTTATTATCCAGTATCAGTTTGATGTGTGGATTTTTTAAAAAACAAAATATATCTCCACTGTTTTGTACATCGATTCCAATCCACTTCAAACCAGAGTTGGATCTGAATAGATGACTATTCGTACACCTACTCTTACGATCTTGTCCCTTGGAAACAAGGCTTTTGTGTGATGTTTGATTGTGGACTAGTCCTGGCCAGTTTTTGCTCTGTATATCCTTAGTTTATCTTAGCAGTATGTGCTCCCATTCTTTGAAAAATAATAGACAGCCTTGGGAATGTACTGCATTGAAAGAATAAGACGAGGTATGTCAGAAAATTACTTTTTCTCTAAATCTTTAAAGAATTCACTTTTCTGAAGCAGTATTTCCTATTGACTTTTTCCCTTTGGGATTCTTGTGTGGCTCTATGTGGCTGACATGAAATAAAGTGCAAATTGAATAAGGTTTGAAGTATAAAGTAAGTTTCCTTTTACGGAAAGCATAATCAATAGCCCTTGCTCTCATTTGTACTGCGGGAAAGACTTTGACTGTCAATTGCATTTGACAGTCTGCACCGTTAAGCTCACAGAGGGAATGCTGGTGCTTTGAGGACATCTGTATCTGTGAGGCAGTGAAGCGAGGAACACAGAGAATTTAATTTTACAGAACAGCTCCGGCGTTAGATCGACGTCGGTAGCCGCCCTGCCTGTGACCCTCTTTTAACCACCACGACACTGCGCTCACAACGTTGAGTTACCCAGTTCGCACGTAGGATCTGGTGCGTAGAGTGGAGCTGTAGTCTTTTGTGGTGGAAACCTGACTCTCCATAGTTGACTCCTATTCTCATTTTTCCATTTACATTAACCCATATTAAATACTCATATGCAAGATCATTGCACGACTTGTTGCTGGGGATAATAATTCATATAGTCAGTTCACAGGAAAGTTATGACCTAAAAAAGGATGAATCCACATGTATTTGTATGCATTTATCCTCTCATGGTTAGTCTGTAGGCCTCTCCCTGTGCAACCTCTGGCCCTGCTAGGAGCAAGCTCTGTGTGTGTGTGTGTGTGTGTGTGTGTCTCCACTTAGGTAACTTGAGGACACGAAATATCTTAAATGGACTGTACTGCTTGCCTTTGGAGGTAACATGTTGTTTTGACATAGAACATGACCCCAGGAAGAATAGCTGATGCTCTGCAAAAGCTAATGGGGATCTTAATAAACTCAAACTCAAACAGAACATCTGTGAGGTTGAGGCAACATGAGACAAACATTCATCATTAGAGTTATTGAAGATGATCGGTGAGATGGGGCTGATACTGCTGAGAGAAAGAGGAGAGCATCTTCTTATGTTCTGAAAAGGACAAGGGGGATTCGGGCAAACACATCTCTCTTTGGAAAATTACTCATGTTTAAGGCGGGATAAATGCAACCATTGGATGATATTTGAAGTTCATCGAGGTATTTTGTGGACAAGAGGGAGAGATTTAATTAGCTGTCAAGCAGAATGAGAGGAGGTGATGTTTGTGCGAAGATGTGTGTAACTTTGGTGTATTAAAAACTTACAAATGCACTTTTAATCTTTGGCCTTGCTGCAGAGACACCCAGGTCTTTTGAATAAAGGATCTCTAAACTGAATAACTTCCTCTCCTGTATTTATTCCTCTACATTCTCTTGTAGAGGAATACAGAAAGTGCAATCATTTCTCCGAGGAAAAGAAAGTAGTTTCTTTTTTAGTTGTAGGCTTTATTTGGAAATACACTAGCAGTATATGCTGGTGTATTCAAGTAAACTATTTATAAAAAAAAACTATAACTATAAAAAAGAGTCTTATGTTCAGTCTTAGAATATTGTTTTTTTCTCAGAACAAGCCCATTTTTTTTTTTTTTCAACAAATAGCCTATAAATACACTATATGGACAAAAGTTTTGGGCTACCAACACATTACACCTACAGGAGTTTTTATGACACCCCGTTGTTATGACATCCCGAGTTGCTGTGGTTGCTAAACACTTCCACTTTGCAATGATACCACTTACAGCTGACAGTGGAATATCTAGGAGGGAAGAAATTTCACAAAATGACTTGTTGCAGCGGTGGCATCCTATTACATTACTATGCTCAACTTCAGTACCACACTCAAATTCAGTGTAAACTCTTTAGAGTGACCCGTTGTTCCACAAATGTTTGTAAAGGCAGACTGCATGACTAGGTGCTTGATTTGATACACCTGTGGCAATGGGACTGAATGAAACACCTGAATTCAATAATTAAGAGCTGCGTCCCAATACTTTTGTCCATAGAGTGTATGTTGAAACAACCCAGAGAAAGCCTGATCAGCTCATAAGGATCAAGAAAATTCTGGAAAAAAAAAATCGATTTGCATTGAAAACAAGTGAAATTATCTCATCTCACTGGTAGATTTTTTTTCCACTTGTAAAGCAAGATTTTAAATCTGAGTATCACTTGCTAATATTGCATTTTTATTACATTTTTTTAGTTAATAGCATCTGGCTCTTAGCATTAACCTCTATCATTTAGTAATAAGAAATAACCAGGGTGCGTTAGTCCTGTAATGACTGTTCAGAAGAAAAAGTGATAAAGTTTCTGTTTTACTTGTATGTGTTGGACACTATGGACACTGTTTGCTTGTTTGCATATGTGTGTGTATATGACAGTGAGAAATTCGGGGATGTTGCTGTTGTAGATCCTGGTCTGTGTGCTGCTCTTGTGGTTGTGGGTCTAATTATCTAGCCTCAGATGGAGCCAGGGGCCAACAGGTGTCTAGAATAGGCTGCTCTGACACTCTGGATCAAAGCCAGTAAAAATAATTACACAACCCAGTTCTCCCCTCTCCTAGATAAGACTAACAGCCTGCTGCCTCACTCGGACACGCTCCGACCACAAACCACATATCTCCAGCCCTTTACTTTGAGGCAAAGTGGCACAATCAGTTAAATTTATACTTGGCGTGGCGTGATGGCACAGTGGGTGTGCGGGGCAGAGAGACACACTCTCATGTTTGGTCTTTGTGTGTGCACATATGTCTGGGTACACAGAGCGCTGGGGGTGAAGCTACGGCAGACAGATGCAGAGTAATGCCACCCAGCTGAATATTTTATCTGTTCATCATTAACACACAGCCAGGAAGCTGAGAGCAGACTTTAAAGGACAGACACACACACACACACACACACTCCACCAGGGCTCTGGCATTTTCATGGCCTAATTTCAAAGTGCTTCTTTGATGTCTCTTAACTAACTACAGTAGAGCTGCATTTATTTAAAGCTAACACGATAAAACTGATCAGTTGATCAAAAAGGTGTGATTGCTTGATTTCGTTTTGTTTCATCTCATTTCAATTCACTTTACCGTGACAAATCAAACTGTGTCTCAGTTTGTTTTGATTTTATAAAAAGAGAAATATACATTAAAAGATATAGAGGGAGGTTATGCATGAGTGTGACTTGGAAAACCGCAAATAAAAGTTATGAAAACCCCAATCCTCAGTCAACAAAATATGCACAGCCTAAAATCAAAGTATTTTAGGAATTTACACTAATGTCCCAAACCCTGCGACTTACAGTGAGTGCATCAGGGAAGTAATGCATAAAATCCTTGTTTATCCACCTTACAAGTAACCACTAGTGAGCACTGCAAGGATCAGACCCGCCCTTACAACACATGTAACAGGATCAGATATGAATGAAACGTCCCCTCAGTCGGGGAGGAAAAGGAGTAAAATAACGACACCCCCTCCCTCCTCTTTTTGGGAGCTTTCACTTTGAAGACTATAAGGCGCCTTTTAGGAGATTAATTTGGACCAGGCATTGGGGAATACAGATGTGTCCATCATTTTGAATTTTAATAACCCTGTGTATAATTGCAGCGTGTCATCCTTTGTCAAAACCACTGTTTACCCTGTTACTGTGTCCACCTCAGACCTTGAAGTGGTAATCTGCAAGACTTTTGTGTTTGTCCTGACATCTTTGGTGATGAGCGGCCATTAATTTGGTGTCTTTGTGCCGCACTTGTGCTTGTACATTTCCTCTATGTCTATTCTGATCCTGCTCTTCCTCTGTTTACGCTACTGCTGCTGCCTGAAATGCAGAACGAATTCCGTCTCCTGGGTATCAGAGGATTTTTCCTGGGAAAGACCAAGGAAATAAATACTAAACACATACTAAATTTGCACTGGTGCCAAACTTTAGCGCCTCTAATACTGAAGTCAAAGGTGTGGGCATAGAAAATCCCACTATAAACCACTATGCATACGTCTTTTGAATGTCGACAGTATAGAGACTTGACTTCAAACAACAAAACATGCGTTAAATATTGCAGATTGGTGTCTTTTTTAAAAGCAATGTGCATGTTAGTTGTCCTTGTTTTTGGTCTCAAAACATTAGAAGTCTGTTGAGCAGCTGCATACAACTTTGCATAGAAAGCCCAGCTCTAGCTAACATTAACAACATGATGTTAATGTTAGCGCCATCCAGTAATGAAATGCATATATTGAATGTGAGCTAGTTAACAACAAACAAATAACACTGACAAATAATTATGGCACACGGGGTAATAAGCTGTTCAGTTGGCTTATATGTTAAGGGGCTCCAAACCCATTCACCACAATGTCAAGTGCACCAGTTTCCATACTTGGCACCAGTTTGGGCTCATGTCCTTCACAGTGACATAGTGTCATTTCTTTCTTTTCCTTTATTTTTTAACAAAATATCTTATTGAATTATCAAGCACAGAATGTAACACAAAAGCAGCAGATTGAGCAGATCACAGACTATTAGCGATGGGCGGAAAATGACAACAAAAAAACAACATGGCATGCAGACATACATATTACATGGAAAAACATTATACAAATATCTCAGAGCTTGGATACATTACACGGATCAGGGAGTATGCAACTAATGCAAAACAGTGAAATACCCAGGAGAGAGCATTAGACATTCGCAGTGGTGCTGGAGGGGTGTCAGGCCACAGTGCAGTGCCCCCTGTGTGCCAGGTCTGCCGTGCAATCTAGGAGGGGGTTTAGAGCCACCAGATAATCAGAAACCCTCTCGCTCCCCTTCAGGAATGAGCCCAACCACTCCATCGGCAAATGTTTAGGGATTTCTCCTTACCACTGATTAACAGCAGGAGGTCTGGGCTTAATCCAATGCATCTTCTTGCTAATAGGAGAAGCTTGTTCACAAGTTTTTGCTGGACACTTGTCAAAGAGAGCTCTTCGCCTGAAAGATTCAGCAGAAACAAAGCAGGATTCATTTGTATTTCCTTGTCAAGGAAAAAAAAGACGGTTAAGTGCCTGTGAGACTTTTTCCCAGAAATTAAATATCAGAGGGCACTGCCATATGCAGTGTATGTGAAAACCTCTCTCTTGCACTTGGCACACAGGGGAAAAATTCCCAGACAGGCGGTATTAATAGATTGATGTGTGCGCTGCAATGGGTGAAGGATCCTGTACTGATTCTCTGTTAGATTAGTGCACAAAAAAAAAATCCCTATCGACTCCTCTGCATCAGACCAAGCCTCTTCCCCAAACTCAGTCACCAGGTCCCTCTCCCATATGCATTCAATTCTGTCAATGTTGAACGTGTCGCGGGACTGTAATCTTCCATAAAAGCAGGATATGAAATTTTTATGACTGTGAAACTGTGACCACAAAGAGTCAGTACCAGAAGCTATTGAGTTTCAGGAAAATTTAGATTGTTGTGTCTAATCTGCAGAAAGCCATAAAAATGTTTAGATGGTATGCCATATTTGGCTTGAGCTGCTCAAATGATAACCATTTTTCAGCCTCAAACAGATGATTAATAATCCTGATACTTGGGTCATACCAGCACGGAAATAGTTTCGTACCCATTCGGGAGTCTTTTCATTCTTTTATACTGGTCCCATGGGAAAGACCTAATCTACGACCTAATTTCCATACCTCTTTCCTTACAGACCTAAAAACCTGCAATAGGTCTAGCACTCTAATCAGTTTTGTGATATGTAGAAACAAATCTGAAAATAATAAACACCATATATACCTAAAAAGGGTATTAACTACCCTGTGCAACGCTGCTGACCAGTCAATGAATAACTAGAATAGAAGTTAAAGTAATTTGAGGCTCTCCGCGACAAAGAAAACAAGATGTGTCCTGCCAATTATCTCCTCAGCCATCAAAGGAGACGGTGCTAGCAGGGCACACAGACGGAGCCAAGAACAAGAGCTGAACAGACACCTAATGCGCCCAGCATTTGCACATGGACAGGGCCTTGATCATCCAGCTGTGCTGCTGACTTGCAGAGTCAGATCAAACAGCCGACATCCTTCCTGCGTTACCCCTAGCAAGAAAAAAAAAAAAAAAAACGTCATCCTGGTGACAGATGCTGCATCAGCCAGACAAGGTGTCCAGGGATGTTGTGGGAATATCTGGGTTCCATGTTCCTTTGCTGCCTGGCGTACTTCATAAAGAGTCCAAGAATATATTGGCCAACCACTGATGTGCAGAGACGCCCGATCAAGGACGGACTCTGTTGTGTGCAAGGCTTACCAAATGTGGAGCCGTCAACCTGAACATATGTGACCATGAGGGTGCAGCGCAGATTTCCAGGAGGAGGAAATTAGAACTTTTTTCCCGACATTACATTTGTATTTGGTGCAGCTGTGGCCATATAACATGAAGAGAAGTTTCGCAAAATCATAGTATGTGTTTTACAGACACAGAGTTTGTTTTTTCTACTCTTAACATTATGCAGTCAATTCTGATTAAAAACAAGACCTTTGTGTCTTATTAAGGTCCTGGGGGCAGGGTTGCCGGGTCGGTAATAATGTGCCATTGTCCTAGCCTGTACTGAATTAAATGATTTAAAAAAAAACAAACAAAAAAAAAAACAATATGAAAAGGGAGCCAATTTTCCACTACATTGATGGAAATGACAAAGTCGAGGTTTTGTTGTGTGCAAACAAAAACATGCTCAAATTTTATATTTTCATGATAATTCCCTGCCATTACAGTGTTCATTCATTCATTCATTCATTCATTCATTCATTCATTCATACATTGGCCTTGTGCTACAAATCAGAAACATCTGAGTTAGGAGGGCATTACTTCACTCATCATTATGTAATGTGGTCTATCATGTATATTAATGATGTTGTCTTATCCATAAATAAAGGTAATATGCTGATGACACAGTTCTCTGCTTTTATACTAATTCAGCAGTGAAGGACAAACCTGCAGCTCGTCAGTCTTAAGTGTTAGTCCAGTACTGATCAAAATAAATACATGTTGTTCTCCTATGCCTGTCATATCCAAAACAGTGACTTGTAGAT
This sequence comes from Myripristis jacobus, assembly GCA_900302555.1. NCBI lineage: Eukaryota > Metazoa > Chordata > Actinopteri > Holocentriformes > Holocentridae > Myripristis > Myripristis jacobus. The sequence continues at coordinate 14,128 of OMLB01055472.1, forward strand.
ACTAATAAAATATCTTAGGGTGAATATTAAGGTACATGCATATACTTTGAAGACTCAAAAACCTCAGCTCATAAGGACTTTGGGGCAGAAACAAGGTTTGTTTTTCTGCGTTCTGTAAACAGAAGATTTTGTGAAGCATCCTCACTGCCTTTTTTAGACGATGGTGATGGCCTAAAACGTAAAAACATGTTATTTCCACAAATGTGGTGGCTTTTGCTCTGAAGTGCACTTGTGCTCTGATGCTGTTTACCATTAGGCCCTCAGATCTATTTTCAGAAATAATTACAGGACCCAGCTATGTATTTTATATCAAAAAAGTGTCCAGACCCTCTCTTTGAGTGTGAAGAGATCAACATTAGTTTCTGCTTATTTATAAAGCTCTTCTCCAAAAATTACCCATATTTTAGGTCACTTACTGACTGGAGAGTTGGGCGATGTTGTCGCTCCAGGTTTCCTGAGTTAGCGCTGACCTGGGAAACACTGCTGCGAGATTTTGTGCTCCATATACCTGGAACAAATTGGGGCATACCCTGAAGGTGGATGCTTTGAATGCAGTGGAACAATTTGGGAAACTGACAGAGACCCTGATTAACTTGAAATGTGGATGTTTTAATCAGTGCTTAGTGAATATTTGAATTGCTAATGTAAATATTGTTCATAGCGGTGTGTTTGACTTTTTTTTGTATGGATTTTACAAAGAGGGCACTTGTCTTTCTATATGTTTTTGTAGTATTACCATTAAAGTTAAATGTGCACGTTTTGGGTGTAAGTGCACAGAAGAATGTGTGTATTCATGCACGGCGTTTGTGTGTATGTGTGTGTGCTCTGTCAGAGGACCTAACTCCAGCCTGTCCTGGCTTAAACTGGAACGGAGGAGCTCTCACCTCATAGCTCTGATTTCACAGAGTGGCAGGGCTGTGTCACGGGCAGATCAGGCATCAGAGGGCGGCTAAGCTCGGCTGCCTGATCCGCCCCGAGCCAGAATTCCTCCCTGGGGTTTCAATGCCAGGCTCAGCATAGACTGTGTGACAGACAAACAGGCTTCTGCAGCAGCCCACAGCGGACCAGAGCAGCAGCCAGAACAAGGAGGGGGGTGTATGTCTGTGTGTCTATGTGCGTTTGTGACTGTGCATGTGAAGTATGTGCATGTACACTTTCATACATAGTCAAAGTGACGCCTGAGCTACTTATCCAGGCAGAGATATGACGGGACCCCCTTGTGGGACTTGAACCTTTGGCTCCTTTGGCTCACGCCCATGGCTGTCATGGGCAGCTGTGAGGTCCCTCTGCTCTGTGATAATAGAAGACCATAACAATATGCTTTACCTAGACGGCAGCGTTCAAAACTGAGTGACAACGTGCTGTATGGCAAGAGAAACAGGCATCATATGAATATGTGGAGCAATGTAAAGGAAAAACAAGAAACAGACATATGGCCAAGCTGGAAGTTGAGTGCTGTAAAAATAATAATCTGCAAAGGTCAAGGTGATTTTAAAAAAAGTTACAGATTTTGCTACCCTAATCTTACTTGGGCAGGTTGTTTCAAAGGGCTAAATCACCTTGAGTCCTTAGTCGAGACTTTGGCGCGACTCAAAGGGACTAGCCTATGGGGTTCAGGCTGTCGTATGGCTCAGAGGGGATTAAAAGGTCTTTAATACAGCCAGGGGCCAGGTCGAACTTTATCTTTAAAGTATTTCTAAATGAAAAAGGAGCAAATTCTTACAAAGAAGTTATAAAAGAAAAACCTCACAACATTGTTTGGAGGCTTAAATAATAATCAGACAAGAAACTTCTTTCCTTATGATAATAGATGTAAAAGATTTTCGAGGTTGTCTTGGCAGAAAAAATAAAGATCCAGGGCTGTTGAGGGGATGGAGAAGCATAGCAAGTTCAACCAGTTGTTGATTATAGATGAAATACCAGGACTGACTGCGTCAAGGAGCTCTCTGAGGAATCTAAATCCAGCGGAGAAGCAGAGAAGTTCAGAAAAATTCCTCACAAGACACAGAGATGTGATGATCACAGAGCAGCTCAGCAAAGAGCTCTTGATTCTTGGACTCAAACTCTTTTTTTCTTTTTTTTTTTTCCCGGGCACTGCAGTCTGCCCCTCTCCTTCCCATTCACACCTGTTTCCCATCTGATTCTGTTTATATTGGTGAGACACCGTTGGGCCACTGTTGGCTTCGTTTAGTGTCTGATTCAGATCGGGTGAAGTCAGCTGCTTCTCACACAGATTGACTGTATTCTGACTCTGACTATACTCCATGTACACACTGGGGATTTTGGGAACACCTTTGCTTTTGTAAAGCCGTGTCCAAAATGTAAGAGTTGTGTTGTGCAGTGCAGCTTCCCTCTTGCCTTTGAACATGAACTTCAGAATATCGGCTTTTTTGTCTTTTTCATGTCTGGCTGCACAAAACTGAACCATGGACTTTCAGCCTTTTGATATGCACGTTGGATGTACTTCCCTCTGAGGCCAGACATCTGACTTCATGTGCTTTTTAGTCTTAAAAAAAACAACAACACACAAACAAACCCGGCCCTAATGAGGCATTTAATTTCGGTCTGGTTGGTCATTTCTCTCAAAAAGCATCTGCACGGCTGATACCAGTGTCAGAACGAGACATAAAGTGCTTTATGTCTCGCTATACGGTTATATAGGCTACTATTCCAGTGTATGTTGTCAGCATGCCAGGTCATATAGCCAAATTTCCCTGACTTCAATGTCTGACATGATGGGCATTCAAGTGCTACTTACAGATAGTGATGGAAGCTTGCCCTCAGGAATACAATAATTTGATTATTTAGGGTATTTAAGAAATTTGCTTGTAAGAAAGCAGAGAATACTTCACATCAAAAACAGATTTTATATCATATGATGAGTTCCTTAGTGGCAGCTGCTTTGTATTCATCACACTAAGCAGCCACTCTCATGCAGCACTGTTTACTGCATTGAAAATTCATTATGAACATATGTTACGATGATGTTTACATCAACTACAGCTGTAGAGGCCTGAGCTGTTCCCACATCCCGGGACATCCTGTCCGTCACAGCGCTTCTCACTGAGATAGAAAAGGGTGCGTGCTTCACAGAGGAGATGTAAGCTGTGGGATCTGTGTAAATACTGTGCAAATTATCATTCAAAAGACGGTGCAGCTGAACGATCGTGGCCCTATCTGTGTGTAAATGCTGGATGCGCCGAGCGTCTGTTAAGCTCAGCACGTTTGAACGATTTCTTGGCACCCTCCATGCGCCCCGGTAGCGCCGTCTCCTTTGATGATCCCTTAAAAAGTCAATTGACTTGTGTGTGAAACGAAGCTGTGTATTAGAGTGTATGAGTGTGTGTCAGGACGGCGAGAGAGAGGAGCAGTCAGTGTGTAAAAACGCACACCAAGCATTCCGTCATGGATTCAGGAGATGGAGACTGCTGTGATTGTTTTTTTAACATTTGGTTAATTTTAATTATACTGATTATCGCCTGTTTGCGTTTTGACCTCTACTGCGCTATCAATTACAGCCATATATTTTTACTGCGCAACGTCTCGAGGGCTGCAGCTGCATGACGCCTCTGGGCATCACTTGGCCACTGTACAAATCTAGATTTCTCAGTTGTGGAGAGTCATCAATTTGCTATAAATCCGGTATCAGCTGTTAAGAAATCAGTGAATAATGTTGTACAGTCAACTTAATTTATTTCAAGAGGCTTTAATTCAACAATTTATATCCAATTTGATGTGTCTGGTGTTCATCAGTGTGCAGATTCCTCGCTGTGCACGAAGAGACTGGACGAAAAGACTGGAGTGCTGGATATGTTGTAAGGTTTTGCAGAGTCAGAATGCGTGCATTGCACCTTGATTTACATATTCATCACCTCGAGTATGTATCATGCAGGAGGCCGCGTATCCCCATGCATAACTCCAGGGCTGGAATCAGCAGGCTTAAAAGAGAACTGCACGGCACTCAAGTCAGGGTCTGAATCAGGCCTACTGTAATTTACTGAGCTGAGCTTTTTTTCTCTCTGAACCAATCTTTTCTCACAGTGATGTGGAAAAAACACACACACACACACACACACACACAGCCACACACATTCACATTCACACATACATAAATATATATACATACATACATACATAGCACTGCAGAGTAAAATTTTTGTTCTAACAGCTGCAATCAGGCCAGAAAGGCCTGAGATGACGTGTCATTTCGTGCCTCCCTGGCTGCACTGCCGACAGGACGTTTGAATCGTCACTGTCGTACCGGTGCATTTCTCCATCATGATCGGTAACATTATGCGATCACATTTCTTTCAGAGTGATATTAAAGGTGTTTCATGGCCTGTTCTGCAGTTTGTTTGTTTGTTGCTGCAGGCTTCTCGCCGGTATTTTGTCCCTTAACATGCTACGAGTGTGAAGGTGAAGGTGCAATGATAGCCAAAGTGGTTCCAGAAGCCTCACAAAAAAAAAAAAAAACATTTACAAATTACCTCGCTGGAGTGAAACAACTGTCCAAAAGTCACAGTCCACTGCCACGAACTATGTGTTTTAATTATTTATGATATTATTATTAACATTCTGCTCATTCAGGTACTTCTCATTCAAGGATACATTGTTGCGAACTCACACAAACGAAGCTGAAATATACCTCGCTCTTCCTCCACAAAAGGATTGCATGAAGCTGGGACTCGTACAAACAGGTAATGGGCTGACACTGAAATGGCATTGTGGAAAATAAAAGCATTGTGGATGGAGATCTAAATGGACCCATCTGTTATTTCCTTCAACTCCGCTGACCTGATCACCCGCTTTTTCCGAGATGTTTTCTATTGTGACTGACGTTTTCATTCTGAGTATAGGCATTCAAGTCCAGGCAAGTGAAAAATGGTTATCTGTTAGCCAACCTTTTTCACGGAGCGAGCGAGTAAAAATACCACGTCCGAGCTGCTGCCGTCACATAATCCACCTTTGTGCTGGAGGAACATGATAATTACACGATTCATAGCACGTAACCAGTGCTCCAGACTTCACTCTGGATCCTCTCCTGACACCGGGAAGAATGAAACGGGTCCAGAGCTCGGGTACATGTCAAGGTGATGTGACGGGCCGCCTGCTGGCTCGGTTGCGCCGCTGGAAACAGTCGGCGTGTTTGAAACCGCTGCCTGAAACTTGTCTGTCACGAGCGCTGACACTCGCTTGTCAAAAGTTTGACGTGTGGAGGCACTTGAGGTGTGGAGGTTCATTGTCTTCATGTGTTTACGTTTGTCCCTTCAGCATTGAATAACTTGAGGGAAGGTTAAGCACTGATATGCTATAGGAGCAACATGCCTGCGGCTTGTGACAGAGAGAAATTGTTGATAGCATTTATAATCCTTACAGATGGGAGAAAGTGACATTTTCAGACAATTCTTTGGCTGTTACAATTATTTTGCTGTGCATTTATATGGTTTATTCAATCATTCTCATAACTGCAAGAATTACTGCCAGATTTGAGACGACAGTTTGCATGCGGTTGGCGGAAAATTGCCAGCTTTTGACAGTAAACCTTGACACTGATGAGCACTATGGCTGTGTAATAAGGTTTACAATAAGGTATTTTATCATAAAAACTGGTCATTATTTCCCTTGACTAATTCCAGTTTGTTTATTTCTTGTTTGTTTGTCTTATGTGATTCATCGATTGAATACAACCACAATGATTCTCCTGGCCTGTCACACCTCAGTTTCATTAATTTCACCAGTCTGTGTTGTATATTTATTTGTCTCTGTCTCTCTTCAGTTTCCCATTCCATTTTTTCCCCTCTATTTATGTCTGTCAGCCGCTATCTCCCTTTTTCCCTCTCACACACATGCAGACATTTCTCACACCAACTTAGACAAACATTTCAGAGAAGACAAGCACCAAAGCAGAATGCACAAATATTACTTTCGTAATCGCAGACTGTTTGAATCATTACTTGTGAACCAGTGCAACAGCTTTCCAAAATTAGAAACACCAGTAACCGGTACCCATCAGTGACATCTCCATTCTCTTTTGTCATCAACAAACCATCCATGACAATGAGCTGATGACAGACTTTGAAGATCATAACATTTGAGTGAATACATGCAAATCAGCTTCCTTTCATGATAATGACCAAGGCTTCTGTTACTGAATCCACAAAACGGAGAATGAATATTAAATCCAGTTGAGCCGAGGCAGGAACGTGCACATTTGCTTTGGAGGAGGAGGAGGACTCTGGTCTGCGTTGAAGCTACATCGAAACACGAAACTGCTCGCCAAATTACGTTGAGCATCCTGGCATTTCATGACTTTGTGAAGTCAGGATATTTCACCATCCGCACCCCAGTTGTTAATCATTTTTTTTGCTCTTTTTTGCTCTTTTGCTCAAATATATAATTCCATCATATTTCATTTCTACTCACATTATGACTTTGCAGTTTAAGAGCAGAATGATTTCACCTTAGGAGGAAAAGACGGATCAGGTAGAAGCAAAAAAAACTCTCTCTTCCGGTCCCTGTTGGTCCCCTGTTTGGACCCTAACCCTAATCTAATCCTCCTCGCTCTCTCAGTATAGCTATGCCCTAATCTTGGGCATGCCTTAAACTCGCCAGACCTCTGTTTTGTTTTAAACTGATTTCTGGCTTTGTGAAATTAGGTTCAAGCAAGAAATACTTTAACCTAAACTTATCATTAGTGTATTCATTCAGTTACAAATGCCATGAGCGTAGCCACTGAAGGCTAATGACATGTTTCACTTTAAAGGCCCCATGGCCTGAAAAATGAAATTTTCGTTGTTTTTGTGTGATAGGGAAGGTCTTGGGGCCACATAAATACTGTGCCATGCATTTCACCTATGATTAATGGAGACGTGCACACAGCCCGTTTTTTTGAAACTGTCCCTGTAAAACGAGCGGATTTCACTTCCAGGAATTTCCTGACGTCAGTGACTCCACCGACAGCCCACCTTTCCTCCCCAGGTAACCAAACCTCAAGCCAGCCAACTCAGACAGTTTGTTATCGCTCCTCGGGCTACACGCTACCAAGCTAACGAATTTAGCCAGTTAGCTTCAACTCCCCGACCAACAAGCTACCAAGCTAGCGAAATTAGCCAGTACCCCTCCGCTCCCCGGGCAACAAGTTCACAACATATTTAACAAAAATAACGTACCATTCTGAAACATCTTGTAATAAACACATTTGAGGTGGTTGGGTTTCTCCTGCTGTCTGTGGGTCGGGGTCGAACCATCACGCTCAGGGTCCCGGTTTCACGGGTCCCGCAGGGATTTAGTCCAAATTTGCTCGTCTGTTGGGCTCATTTCAGCGCCAACTGTTTTATCAACCCGACACAGTCAAATCAAATCAAGCAAACTGTATTTAGCCGACCACAGGTACTCAAAACCACAAATACATCATGCTGGGGATATCAACAGTTAAAATAAAAGCCTGAAAAAGTGTACACCATGGGGCCTTTAACTTAATGCTTGAATTCTACTTTGTTGCTATGGTCACCTGGTTTGAAATTTTATGGCCGGCATATAAATTTAGGACAGTGGTTAAACTTGAGCAGGACTATGTGTGCATTACACAATTTAAACACACACCACTCAGAAATTATTATTCAGCCAGACCACGGCCTAATTAAAAATAATCTAAAACAATATGCACTAATTTGGGCAATCGTGTTGTTAGCATGTCCCACTAATTACTCCTGTCTTGAAAAACACTCAATCCCCCTTGGTGTTGGCCTTGATTTAAGTAAATTTAGTCATGGGGATGACTTGGATTATAGCTGTGGTGATCTCGAAAACAGTGCTACACACCCTGGAGAGGCTTCAGAGCGCCAAGCCGCAACTGTTGTGTTCACAAATCAAGCCTGAACGGATCTGATATAAATGGAATTACATGTAAATCATGTTTTAGGTTGGTTTTCCCCCTCCGTCTCCTCCCCGCTTCCTCCTCCCGTCATTTCTTTGTCAAAGCTCATTCTCGTCTCTAAACTCTGCGCAACTTCATCCCCTCTCAGCTTCCACTCACCTTTCAACTATTCAATCGCACCCCTGCCTCTGATTTCTTGTCCTCTGCCTCCTCGCGAAGCCCAGCATCCACCCGGTGATATACATCCCTCCCTCTCTCCTCTTTTCATCTCTCGCTCCCTCCTTTTAGGCTTTTAATGTCAAAGACATTAAAGCGCTTTCCTGGAATGATAAATGTTTTATTAGGTCTCCCTTTTTTTTGAAGGGTAAATACAAAGAAGAAGTGAAGGAAAAGTTCCAATCTCTCCTCCCTCTTGACTTCATTTCCATATCTGTCAGTCTACCTTCCCCTCCACTGTGACCTCTCATCTCTGCTCATCGCTTCTCGTCTCTCCTCGTCTCCTTTCAGCTCTCTCTCTTTCATCCAGCCTCTCTGCTCCTCGCTCCCTCATCTCACCGCGCTGGAAACCACGCGCGGGTTTGACAAAGGACACGTTTCATAGTGTCCAGTGGTGACATGTGATGAAAACAAATCATGAAATCCACGTCAAAGCCCGTGGACAGACTAATCCACAGTTAAAGTGTGGTGCGTCAACAGACAGGCAGATCGGTATCTTTGATGAGAATCTCACAAGAAGCCTCAAACATGCTTAAGAGCAAGTGGGGGGTTGGTGGTACAACTTAAAAGGCCCCTAACTCATCTGCTATACTGTTGCTGGGTCTTATATTTAGCCTGGAGGCTTGTAGATGATTGTATTTCCTGCTCTGTAATAGCTGGCTGTCCTCTGGGACTGTGTGTGTGCTCCCTGTCTCTGGCACCCCTCGGCTGTGCTGCTGATTGCTCCTCCCTTCAGAAAAAATGGGTCATGTTATGTGGGCTGCAGCACTACACCTAATTCTACCTGTATCCAGGACATGTACGTCTGAGCACCAGACAAAACTACCCCTGATTAAGGTGGCAGCTGAGGACACTGCAATGGTATTCTTATAAATAGGGATCAGCTGCATTTCTGTTTTCTTGCTACTTTTAACCCTTTATCAAAGCCATCCCCTCGCTCACTTGTGGAGCTGCAAACATCACCGTGGTTGAAAAAGAGAAACACTTGAACAAAAAAAATCTCTATCTAAGCCAGTCATTTTGTCTTGTATTTGGTATTTTATTTTTTCTTAAAGTAAGTGGGAAGAAATCTGTCAGTGGGTTGAGATAATCTCACCTGTCTCCAGTGCAGTTTCACTTGTTTCGGGATTGTTTCTGGGAACAAGAGGAAATTCAAGAAAACTCTGGAGACAAAAACGATTCGCATTGGAAACGAGTGGGATAATCCCATCCCACTTGTGGAGTTTTTCCTGTTATTTTAAGAAAAACATTTTAAGGGTTTTTTTTTTTTCCAGTAAATGCCTGACATCTAACCTCTGGATTTTCTTGCTGTATCCCGTTTTTTTTTTTTTTACTGAATGCAGTTAAAAGCCTTTACCGTCAATGAATGTGAGCAAAACAAATTTGCCACCCAGCCCACACACACACACACACACACACACACACACACACACCCTCCGCATGATTGCCATGTTTTTTGCAAAATCCAATATTTCTCAGCTGCGTTCCATTCAGTCCTGGAAGGCTGACATATTTCCTCTCCAGCTTCATTTATCGAGTAATTGGCCTGGCCACGTCCATTAATACTCACACACATCCCGGGAGACCACACACTCAGAGTGGCTCTACAGCGTCAAAGCCATTTCCTCCATTTCCTTTTCAGTTATCCTATTAGGCTATAGGGACGTGTGACTGGTATGCCGGGCCGGACCGGGACTAATGATGCATGGGTCTGTGGCTTCTGGTTCGACGTCACGGGGCCGCAGGAGACCGGCCAGGTGATTGCGTGTGGCATCCCACGTAGCGCTAATCGGTCATCCCCCGAAACGTTAAGCATGTCAAAACCTGGTAATGGATTGGCCCAATTAACACGGTACCTTGACGGAGCACACACCTGTTTGTGCACACGGCTCCTACACCGCTCTCATTTATTTGTAGTTGTCTGGGAGACGTTCTTATCAAGGCGGCGGCATTTTAATTTGGGAGCCGCGTCCAGCCTCCTGCCTTCAGACAATTAGAGTTTAGCGATTATTCCAAGAAAATGCGGTGACAAGATATTCTCAAACAAAGGAGCCGAAATAATGGCTCGGCTTTATTCTCACATCCCCTTTACAGTTTTAACAAGGCTCTCCCCTTGTCTCATTCTCCATCCTCACTGATGCTGAACTCCACTCTATGTGAGTGTGTGTGTGTGAGTGTGTGTGTGTTTGTATTTTTGACCCTGGAGTTCAAGGGCAGTCTTGTGTGCGCTGCCTCGGGCTGCTTCTGTCTGTACCCAAGTGGTGTTTATTTAAAGAGCTCATCTACTCTACCCACGCGTACACACACGCACACACATGCACACACACGCACACACACACACACACATGCACACACACAAGCCTAACCTTGTGCTCTGAAACACAGCACCCCAAGTTCTGCACTGACGAAAAAAACTCTATCTGGAGTCACTATCCTCTGGTTCCACCAGTGTGCTTCCGACACACACGTACACACAGATGCATACACGCGCACACACACACACACACACACACACACACACGCAGCGTCCTGAAGCTCACACTATGTCCTGCAACCCTGCCTCCCAACCTACTGGATTAATTACTCTCCTCCCTGCCTGTGATCCCCGAGAGCGTCTGAGCCGTGTTAGCCGGCCTCTGCCTCTCGCTGGTGGGCATGGAGATGGCAGCGCTCACCCATTCATCA
>OMLB01055473.1:0-10357 GCA_900302555.1 Myripristis jacobus
GAGGGACTAGGGGGATGAGAGAAAGAGAGAGAGAGAGAGAGAGAGAGAGAGAGAGAGAGAGAGAGAAACACAAGTTAAATGCTCAGCCAGAAGTATAAATGGAAGCTTAGAAGGACAATGACCTGCTACTGACCCCGTAAGTTAGGCTTTAAATACATGTCAAGAAAGCAGAGACCATTGGGGCTGGTAGTCATATGACAAAATGAAAAGGGAATGCCACAATCCCATTTGCATCTGCTGCTGTTGGGCAGCGACATAATTGCTTGGGAGCCTAGTGAGCAAGTGTATGATTTCTAATAGGTCTTGGTCTAACAGCGGATCTATCCAAAATCCTTCTGTTCAACATCTGCTGTCCATATCCAACTACAGTATGAGCTGCTTTGTAGCTCAATTTCCAGTCGTTTATGTAAAATGTCATGCTTGAACGCCCCTGCGCTGAAAAAGGAACTTCTCTACTATATAACCAAGCACAGTACGATAACCTCATCCACTTTACTGTCCAGGTTTTTCTTATATCTGAATTTAAAACTTCAAAACAAACCCATCGGCAGCTAATATGGACAAAATCTCATCTTTGACTGTGGGTGGCTCACACATCCAGATGTTCTGTGTTGAATGAATAGGTGCAGGACAATGGGATGTAAACTCATTAAAGAAAGATCTCCCGCACACGGCTCTCTTGCACAAAGGACATCATTTTTTATTTATCTACTGATGTTTCAGTCCCAGCAGACCTTCATCAGAGTGTTAAAATCCTCAGGAGGTTCAGCACAGGAGACTAGTTTAGCACTGATGAAGGCCCACTAAATAAATTAAAAAAAAAAAAAAAAAAGTCCTACGTGCAAGAGAGCAGTGTGTGGGATGTCTTTCTTTGATGAGTTTACCAAATGTAACCTTTAAAATGCTCGTGACGCTGACTGGTCCATTACCTTTGACATTAAGGCGCAACTCCCCGGGATGGGGCGATGTGCCTCCGGAGAAGATGACACTGCAGATGTAGCGTCCAGAGTCAGATTCCTGGGTGTTGTTGATGTAGATGGAGAGGTTGGCGGAGGGCATGGCCGCGCTGAAGCCGACCCTGTTGGTGAACTCGTTCTGCCCGTGCCCAACCTTACCTGAGTTGAAGTTGATCACCTGCACAGAGCCACATATTAAAAGGAGAACCTCTCACGAACACACAGCAAGCCGCACAACATGATTAGTGTTCATTAGAAATAATTCATGAGAAATAATTAAGCAATTTTACAAAGCACAGTATAGTTTGAAAACGCTATTTCGGATGTATTTGCTACGGGCATATGAAGACGCGCAGATTAACCATATAACAGAATTCGACGTCCTTCATAAAGATAATCCTCATATGTATGTACAGATGGTGGATGTTGAATTTTAGGCTGATTTTCTGGTTGAGATAAGCTCACAGGCAACAGACAGTGAAACTACTGAGATTATAATAATCACTGCAAAGACAGCACACACTCACAACGACACACACACACACACACACACACACGCACATATATATACAGTTTCCCCAGCAGCTTTACGCTACATAAAGGATATACAGTGCATGCAGAGCCGGAATGTCATTAGTGGCAGCCTTTATTGCGTTAATAAAGTCCTTCTCTCCTTCCGCTACGTATTAGACATCAGCAGCGGTGTTGGCAGTAATCCTAATCTCTGCAGATCAGCATCTCTTTCACATTCCAGATCGCTGGATGTGCATCCCAGGATATACCAGTATCATGCATTAGGAGAAAGCCCTACGTCCTCATGCGTAAATTGAGAGGTGGCAGGCCTTGTGTGTACAGTCGTGGCAAGCACTGTACATCCCGTCTTAGCGGAAAAGCCAGGCGGGCTCTAAAATAAGAAATCCAGCAATGAATCTTTCATTAATCTGGTACAATGTAAAGGGCATGTCTTCAACAGGTTTTTCATGTTGTGCTTGTTTGTAGGAAAAAAAAAAACCGAGAGATATCGTCTGGTGGCTGGAGGATCAAGCATGGATGCACATAATGTTTTACTTTATTGATCCCCTTGGTGAACTTCTCTGCACTCCCTCCCCCCGACACGAGGTCAGAGCGGCATTTTGCATTTCTGGAAAATAGATACTAGCCGACATAGAGGTGTGTTCAAGCATGGAACTGTTTACATTTACTCAACTTAAAGCAGCTTTTTGTGTACCTTGTAATTAAATCACCTCGGCTGAAGGGTACTGTTTCTGTATTTTCTCTGTTGAGATCAGAAGCTAAAACAATACAAATGAAGCGCTCATTTGAACTCTGTAGTCTTATCTTTTTATAATTGCATGGAAGATCACTTGTGACGCTGCTGTCTTCTAGAAAAAGTACCTCATTAACTTTTATTCTGACTGCATTTTAAAAGGCGCCACTTTTTACTGTTACTCCAGTAGATTTTTACCCCAGATCTTTTACTTCAACATCAGTAAAATACCAGCAATGTGACAGGAGTGAACATGTGTCCTCCCTATTCCCTGCACCACATTGCTGGCCAAAATCAGATTTAGTTATACATTATCAAGTTTCCTGTGTTTTCCATTTTGACTCACTCACCTGCTTGGATTCATTTCCCATGAAGAGCCAAGTGACAGAGTTTCTGGCGATGTCTGAATTGGGGCTGTACCAGGCTTGCAACACCACCATCTGTCCTTTGATCACCTCCATCTCTCCTCTGGGCATCTCCACCCTCTGCGTGTCACCTGGAACAGCAACACAACCCGGCACACACAAGGTTTAACAACATCCAGCTTGGTCAAATTAAACCGAACCGAGTTGGACACACGCTGGGGGATCATTGATTAGTGAACTAAGTAGAAGAAACTAGAAATTGAAATGGGGAAAAAAAACACAAACAGAATAAAACCATCCAATGGAAACGGTCATAAAACCGAGCCACACTCTCTAACAGCGGTGTTAAGTCATCTGCCACGGTGTGAGATGAACATCGAGGACCTGAGGGTCTCTGAGTCCTCAGCACGGCTTTGACTTCCCTTTGACTTCTTGACATCTACATCAACCTTTAAACCCGTGTATACGTTCAACTTGACATCTGCGTCTTTAAACCTCTGTATACATTCAACTTCCATAATCCAGCATGTGCTGGTGGTAATCCAACAATTACTAACTGAGGAGAGTCAACATGCAAAGCCCAGATCAAACAGCGGCAGAAGACAAAGTGAGCACATTGGAGAAGTGAGATCAGAGGCAGAACGCTGACAAGTGCCTTGGTTAGCGCCGAATAAAGACGAATAAAATGGATCATCTCAAAAATCCAAGACGGCACTGAGCTTTCACTAACTTCAGCATGTAATACCTTGTAATACCCTGTAGTTCTCTAAAAATGACCTTAGAACTGAGATCTAATATCAGTTTCTATTTCCCTTCCTCAGTGATGTGCACGAAAGACGCCAGTGATTGTTTCCAAAGACACTTCATTCTCATGCAACACACTCTCCTGAATACACGAGCAATAGGCCGGTGCACACAGCCAGCAAATCTTATCTCATTTTCTTGGAACATCTGAACATGACTAAAGAATTACAGACGATCACAACAACCAGTGAAAAAAAAAACGGCTTTCAGCTAATGGCAAGAAAGTAAATTGTATGGATTATCAAAATAAAATAATCTCAAGCGTTTATGTTGATTGGAAAACCTAAAAAGCAGCTTCTACGAAGGGCTTTTCTGGTTTTGCGGTGTGGAAAAGACACAACAGAGGTCAGAAATATCAAGCTGAAAAAAAATAATCTGCAGCAGTCATAACTTCTAGGAGAGGGAGAGAGAGAGAGAGAGAGAGAGAGAGAACAGGAGGAGAGTAAGACGTTCAACTCACAGGGAGCCCAGTCACCTGACCCGGACAACTGAAGCTGGATCCACTGATCCCAGCAGTTGGTGTCCTCCTGCGCCGCCAGTTTGAGGCTTGGTCCGAACTCACGCAAAGACTGAACCAGAGCAAACGAGCCGCCCGCGGAACACAATAAATCCTCTGACCACAGAGACCACTAACACACGAGAGGAGGGTCCCTTGTGGACTAAAACAGATAATGTAGAAGATGGATGAACGGAGAGAGAGAGAGAGAGAGGGAGAGAGAGAGAGAAATGAGAGAGAGAGAGAGAGCAATTCAAATGCAAGCAGCTCAGACCTCTTCACATCTGTTGGCCAAACACGCCTTCCTTCTTTTTTTCAGATGGAAAGCGTATGCAGCTGGGAGAATTAGGCGATTGCTGGTGGGGGTGGCACAGATAAAGAGGAGGAAAGTGTGTGTTTTATGACAGAGAGAGGGAGCGAGAGAGAGAGAGAGAGAGAGAGTGCATGTGTGAGAGAGACAGAGAAAGTGAGACAGAGGCAGAGGGAGACAGAAGAATCCTGTTTCAGGCTTACAGGCTGCAGCGACTCCCCGCCTTCTCATCCCTCCTGAGGTAATGTGACCCCGCTGCTACGGTGTCCCTGTCCCTTAATTTCTGCTCTGGATCTAGTAAGTCCCACTGACTAATCCCGAAACAATCCCGAGCTCAATCCTCTCACCTCACGTGAGCAAACAGAGCTCAGCTGGACGGGGATATGATGTAACACATGCTCACTTTGGCCACCAACGCTGCTGTTTGCCATGACCGTGACAGCATCTACATTCTCTAAATTACTGATTAGCAGATTGCTTTGCTTTACATTTAATTGCTCGCGTCGCGTGATCTCTGGCGAGCCTGTGTTTGGCTTCCACGTGTGAGCAGTTGGGTTTCCGAAATGAGGCATAAATTGCTTGGGAAAGAAAAAAAGAAAGAAAAGAAATCACTTGTTTACTGTTGTTTTCAAGGACAGAAAGCAACTTGACTGCCAAAATAATCATGTTTTTCACAAATTGGAAATACTGAATGATCAGATTAAGCAAATAGTATTTTTCTACTGACTATTTAGCATCTCTGAATTAAACCTCTCCTTTTTGTCTTCAGTTCAAACACTATTGGAATATAAATTATTATTACTCTATAAATGTCACCAGTAAGACAGAGGTAGTGGGAACCTAAACCTCAGCAGAAAGTCGTAATGGTTCTTTTATCATCAACACATAAAAACATGTCAACACCAACATGTTTGGGCTATTCAAACCACAAAATATTATCCTCTCTAATCATGAGGCCTGGTGGTGTGAAGCTGTAAAACCATCCACTGCACATGCATGTAGTTTAATATTTTCATCTTCATTATCATCACCACCATCATTCCCACAATAACCATCATATCAGTCAGTCGTTTCATCCTGTGGAGTGGAGTCTCAGTATGAATCCTGTTTCATTTTTCCCAGACTTCTCGCAAATCCTGTCAGTGCTGGGATTTCATTTCCAGAGGCAGGAGCTATTGTCTCTGCTGTTGCACCAACCAATGAGGCAACGTGCAAAAAGAAGAAAAAAAAACAAAAAAAAAGATTTGGATGTGATTCAGTTGTAACAATTATGTGAAAAATATTGTGTGGACATTTTTTTTATTTATTTTTATCAGAGCTGCGCCCTGAGAGGCGTGTTTGGGATGAGGCTAAGATCGTGTCTACATGGACAGTGCTCAAAATATCTCGCTTTGTGTAATGCTATAAAGTGCTATGCAAGCAATGTATTTTGATTAATATGCATTGTGTAGCAAGGACAGCAATCAGAGGGGATCAGCGTGTCAGAGTTGGGGTAACGAGACTACCTTTGCCTCTCAGTGTGAATGAGCGACAGCTGTAGACAGTAATTCTGAATGATACACAGATTCCATGATAAAGTCGGATAATGCCCTGTAGTCTCCCGACTCCAGACTGTTCTTGTGCTTCTTTGCGCAGGTTTATCCTCAGAACTGTGTCATTCAATTGTTTATTAAATGAAGGTAAATCTTCCCTAATCCCTGGCCGTCTCCATCTGGGATGTGTGTGCGGCTGCAGACACAGACGGACAGAGACACGGTTCAAGATGTGGATATAGGTATGAAGTCAATCTACATCTGTCATTAAAAAAAAAAAAAAAAGAAAGAAAGAAAGGAGAAGAAACACAAAAAAACTTGCCAATAAAGGGGATGTAGATGTGATACTATGCAGTCTCAGTAAACTGTGTCCTAATTATATTTGGCTGAAGGCTAATGTTCAGCCTAGCCACGCTTTATATCTGCTAATTGGATTCTTCTCTTTAGAATAAACAATGTTTTTGTTTTCCCGAAGGGCATCCTGGCTGTGAAATACTGGGAGCGTCTCAGCTGTTTAAGTCCCGCAACAGCAATTAAGGCAGCAGGGATGCTGGGTTTCTGAAACCTGCACAGAATAATCAAAGAAAAGTCAGCCCTGTCATACATGCCTGTGCTGAGGCGCAATTAAGAGATCAACTGGGCATTTAGTGTAGTATCATAAGGAATCCATAGAGGGCAGCACATTCATGTGATAACACAGATAACACAGATAAAATCTTTCTTGATCTGGCAGTATGTGGTGGAAAAACTTAATATCACAAGCCGAAACACTGAAATATCCACATCCAAGGCTTGAGTTCAGAGCAAACTAATAATATAAGTGCAAAATCCAGAGTGACCACACTGGTGTAGGCACAGAATGAATCAATACATTTATCTATTCATTAATGAATTCTATTCCACATGCCTAACGAGGTATTTCAAGCTAATTTGAGTGTGTGTGATCAAGTGAGGGATAAAAAGGCGGCCCCTGTCTTAAAGCCCCGAGGAAGCGTGTGTGAAGATAAACTGATCCTCTTTCACCAGCGCCACTCTATCTCCCACAGTAATCTCTCCTTTCACCACGTCTGGTCCTCATGTGAGTCCTATTCTGGAGCTGAAGCATCGGCTGGGAGCTCAGATTTTACTCTGACTTTAATCTAGACATCTCTCCACCCCCGCCTTGCCTCTACAGCAGAATGGACCTGCTGCCTTAAAATGAACCGCTAATCTGGAGCAAGTGACAGCGGCGGCATGCTGGAGGGTTAGAGGTCCTCTGTGGAGAGGAGCGAGGGCGTGAGGGGACACGGCACCGTCGCATTTTGCAGTGATTTCATGCAAAGTTTCCAGTGTGATCCCGTAAAAGTCTAGAAACTGCACGTGGAACTGCGGTTGTAGTTGGAGATTTTTAAAATGTTGAATATTTGGCATAACTTTCTCTTAATTCATGTCACCCTCAACTTTCTAAACTCTACTTTAAGCCACTGATCATCACTATAGTCGCGCAAATTCAATTATGCTTATGGTCAACTCATGCTTCACCAACCAGCATACTCACTTTTGTTGAACCAAACAAACCATACAGCAATTATTTTCATGCTGTGACAGCGATATGACTCACAATTTTTGCAAAACTGCTCGTTTTTGCACCATAATATCATTTTTTGTGAAGAACACCACTCAGATTAGGACGATGAGATTCTTGCATTGTCTGCATCAAACAAGCAGGTCCGGAGAACCTGAAGGACCACAATTTCTAACCTTCATTTCTAATATCTGTCACACTCTGCAGCTCTTGTGATTTGGATACTGAATTCGGCCGTGCTGCAGTTTTGTGACAATTTCAATTAATTTTTAAACTTTACAGGGAATATGTAGGTTTTCCCTCCAACCAAACACCAGAGGGTTTCTAGCTCGTCCTCAAGCAGAAAGGAGGAACCAATTAGCAACAACGCCGTGTGCAGTCTTTGGCTGAAACGCTGACCCTGCATGCCCGCCCGTCGCTGTGCCACGGTCTGAAGGAAGAGCGCCACCTTCTGCTCAATGACAGCCAGCGATACACATCATCACCATCACAAACTATTTATGAATCAGACCTTTTGTTTGAAGGGTTTGTTCAGAAGAGTGGATAACCTTAGATCTGGAGGTTTGAATAAAAACCCCAGTAACTTCACTGAACACACGACAAGGCTGTGAGTGGCAGGTGTCTGGGTGTTTCTGTTTTGTTGACTTAAATATCTGATCGTGCTTCAGATTCGGTGATGTCAAAAGAGGACACACGTGAACAAGAGATGAAGGTGGAAGTAAAACGGGGTTATGCTCTGACTTTTTGACAGACAGGACAGGAGGGAATGTAGGACAACAAAATAGCCTCCTCGCTGTAAAACTGTGCATATTGGACTGACCCTACAGGCTTCAAACAGATGGTGCTTCAATAATAAATATTTGGAGAAGGCTCCTTTAAATTGGATTATATTAGTGTAATCTCTGCAGCTATTTTAAGCCATTTTGAGTGTGCTATCTCATAGCACTAGCTTTAATCCCTCTTAACTTTTGATTGTGTTCAAATTGATTCTCCACGCGCACGTGGTTCAAAACTCCCACACCCCCCTCTGGTTCTCTCACGGCAAAGTCAGCGTCTCTTCCTCCCACTTGCACAAACATGTACAGCCGCATGCACACACAAACAAACAGCAGCTAGCGCCCACGCAAACTGCACAAACTTAAATGTTAGTTGCTCTCCTCTTGGTGTGGTACGACCTTGAGATCCTACAACTTGTCCAAGCCCAGTTAAGACAGAACCAAGCGCTCGGGCTGTTTCACTTTGAGCTGGCACACAAAGTTTGACAAAAGTACAAAAAAAAACAACAACCTATGAACTAAGTGACTGAGTGTGCCGCTAGAAGTTTCCAAAGTAAACAGACAGCAGATAGCAACAAGCTTATCAATTTTTAATGTGCCTCTGTCTTGAGTCTGAACAATACTGGCAAAAACAAATACCACAATATCTTCAATATCGATACTGTGGGGATGACTACTGGTGCTTTCATAAGATATTTGCACACGCAAAAGATTTTTGATCAGCAATCATTGGTAATGTGGATATGACGACCAGGCAGGCAGAGCCACGTAATGTAAAAAGTTCAGAAAATTGCATCCCTTCACTGTAACGCAGCCTTTCAACAAGAAGACAAAACTTCTGCCGAATCACGATAATATGATACCCAAAAGCTCAGACGATACACCCCTTATGAAAAATATCACATGTGAAATAAACCACATGTGGTTTTGGAACACATGTGATCTACAACCACATGTTATTATTTCACATGTGAAAAAGCAAAATGAAAAACACATGTGTTCCAAAACCACATGTGATGGTTTTCACATGTGGCAATTTTAGTTCAGAAGCCAATCACATGTGAAAATGCAAACTTCACATGACACTGTGACCAATTTCTTTTCACATGTGGAAATTTTCGGTCATGTGAAAACAACAAAATCATTAAAGTTTACTTGTGACACCACTTTCTTTTCACATGTGAAAATGTCAGATCACTTGCGAATGTTGCCAGTCACATGTGAAAATGGTTAATTGACATGTGATATGTGACATTTTCATATTTTGATTGTAAATTTACATTAATTAACTGGCAGCAGCTTCACCAGGAAAGTACTTTTTGGTTAATAAATGTACAGTTCATTATTGTAAATTTACAAAAAAATGCTGGTCACAGATTTGTCAGTAAATTAATGTACATTTACAGTATGTAAGCTGAATCCACAGCATGCATACCATATTTTATCAGTGTTACTGTAATAATACATATAACCCAGCCCTGCTCGAGTCAGTTTTACGAAAAATAAAACTCACAAAACTTACATGAAACTTGAGACTTGAGGATGACTATAAAGAGCAGCCTTTTATTTCTCTGTTGAGAGGATAGAAAAGCTATTTTCCTGAATTTCCAACCTGTCCTGACAGCTCGTTCTGCTAAAAGCACACTGCCCAGCCCACAACTGATAAAATGATGCCAGACGAGTTGAGACTGCCTCTGAGTGTCAGACACCCGTCTGCACCCCGAGAGTTTATTATGGTTATTCTGATCAGGAAGTCGGGTCCTTTAAAGCCTGGCACTCGGCGTGCTTGTCGTGCAGTAATTATCACACGGCTGCTGTGGTCTCCTGGGGAGGTCTGAAAGGGGAATATGAATTTTCAAAGCCGCCTTAGAAAACACAATGCAAAGAAACAAGGAAGTACCAGCGATTCTTAATTTCTCCTCTGCCTCCGGCGCCGGGGCGGCTCTCAGTTCTCACATCAGGACACGAGCCGGCGATGACACTCGAGTGACACGAACGGCGCTGAGGCAAATGTCGCATGATAGATCGTGAGGCCCCATCGACGCTGAAAAGAGGCTCCCCTTCAATTTCTCATTTCGGCTGCTATTTATAACCTTCATCTCATGACCGTTAAATCATCACTGACACAATCATTACTAATACAACCTTTGATAATCATCTTTTCATTGATCACTGTCATACACACCAAAGCTGCAACCCACTTGGTGTGATGACAGATAATTCAATGACATGATTGAGAGTCAGAGGGATAAACAGAGCAGAGACCTCAAATTCATCATATACTACG
>OMLB01055475.1:0-20289 GCA_900302555.1 Myripristis jacobus
TGTTAGCCTCGGTTCTTTTGTTGAAATCCCAAGAACAGACCGGAGTCAGCCTTCTCTTTTCTGATGCAATATTTATTATGGTCACATGTAAAGCAAGGCATCGCTGGTCTCAGAGTGACAGAGCTCTCGCCGGATCTCAGTCACAATGAGCCTCGATATCAGGAAATGATGCACATTTATCTTCTTGGGCTGGGCCTGCCCCGTACATAGGTTGGACTTCCACGCAACCGAGAATAATTGGCCAGCTTCTTGGAATGTGTGATGCTAGTGTGTGAATGTTGACTGGGCGTGTATCTAATGCAACAGACCTAAATAACAAGATAGAGAAAACATGTCTGGCGTCCAGTTTTATCTGCCCTCGGCTAGCGGTCAAGCTGTTCTGAACTGTGTAATACATTGGATAAGGCAAAAGCATTGAACTCTGATATACATGGAAAAATACAAGAGACATCGAACTATAAGGCCAATTGTAACAGTTCATAGTTTTATGGGGGGATAGATTAACTGCCTGGTGCGTTTTTTTATTCTACCCTCATGTTAACATGTTGGCTTATTCACATATCCAGTGGACAAAGACCACAGCAAAAGTATTTTGGCTGCAATCAATTACATGAATTGACCAGACATAATCGTAATGAGGGGTAATACTGGTAAATGTGCAGTGTTGTGCTGGTGCATTATTACTTTTGTATGACGTAAATGTTAAATTACAAACCAGTGTGTGTATGCACATGTGTTTTGGTTACGGTCACACCCAACACAATTTTCCCTGGTAAACAACTGAAGTTTCACCTTATCTAGGTCTAATGCTCACAGATGCAGTGTAATGAAATACCATCTCTAACTGCAGTTTACTGATGTATAGAACTAAATGCATGTTGGTTGTAGTTCATTAAATGAGAGAGGAGATTGTTCAGGAGGCCCTGGCAGGTTTCAGTCCATCCATCTGCCCAGAAACATTCAGTAGGCGTGGACACACTCTCTACAAACACACCTGACTCGACTAATATGATGGTGACAAACAGAACAGGCAATTCAAACTCAGCAGGGTGCCACTTCATGCAAGCTGCTGCTGTGCTGTTGCTGATGATGATTGCCACACAGTTTAACTCGACAAACTTGCTTTCTTCTGGCTGGGAGAACAAAACAAGGTGCTTTTTTTTGCTACATCTCTGCTGCAAGCTGTAAAAAATTATTGTTTTTGATTCCCCCCACCTCAGCCCCAGCTACTACACACTCAGATCTGCTGAGAGGCATAATGGAAGGGGGTTATACATCTTGCCAAAGCTTTGAACTAGGAATTTTGAGTACAGTTTAATAGTTAAAAACAGCACTGAAAAATGGAATAATGATTCTGAAGTCTTTTAGCAAACCAATACATGTGAAGCTGCATCAATGCCATGTGCAAATGTGCATTGGGACCAGCATTCCCAATACACATTTGTCGGCCACTTTCTGTAGTAATGTTAGAATTACAAACATACCATTACAAGTTTATTACTTTTACCTTCTCTAGTTGTCACTGTGACTTGTATTTGAGGGCCCCCATAAATTGTGAATTGGGAAATTGGTTTAAACAGTCATTTATTTTGTGGTGTATACCTTCATGGAGCCATTCTTGAATGCCGAAAAACTGAACATTTATCCAGTAATATTTGCAATATTTGTAGTGTTATGTAAACTATAAACTTTAATTCAACTCAAAATTACATATATAGCCTACATCAAAGAGTGTTTTATCAACCTGCATCAGGAAACAAACTGATGGACAGAGGATGGCAAAGGCTAAACAGTGACATGCAAAATAGGCAAGTGGGTGCAATATCTCCAACCATGTATATTCTTTACAAATAGTAAATGAAATATGATTAACCTTCTGTCCTGCATTTCAATTATGCAAAATGCATTTAACCCTGTCATTTAGTTCATTTGAGGGCTGGAAAAAATAATATGATAATAGTTTCTTTACATGGAATTTTTTACGTCAGTGTTTCACAGATAATCATGACAGTCAACAAACTGATTTATAACAGAAATTGTAAAAGAATAAACTTGGCAAATAAGGGAAAATATAGGTTAAAAAAACAATCTGTTTATCTACTTGTAAGCTCCTCAGTCAGTGTATTTCACAAACTCATAGCCCGAAACTGTAAAGACAAGGTTATTTTGTGTTTTGACTTCAAAAGTGCTAGAAAGGCCTTTGCTGGGGATTTTGGTCTGTGGCCATGAAATGAAAAGAGCCGGTGAAGACTTTTGGGTTTGAGGTTCCTTTTAAGATACTCTGGAAATGTATGGTTGCGATAAATCCATACATATGACTACCAAATACCTTTAAAAACAGCACAGTGTTATAATCATGCCATTGACCTATCAATACATAAGGAACAGCATATAATGAACATATCAGTGATTCATACAGTGGGCAAGAAACAGAAACTTTGTTTGCAATGTATAACACTGCCTATTAATTACATGCACTTTCCACAGTGACTAACCTGTAAAATGCACTTCTACTGATTATTTTTGTTCAGTCTTAAAAGGAGCATTATGCAAAATGAGGTATGATTTAAGTGAACACCCTTTGGACTCAAATGTGGAATTTGTCATCCGAGTCTAAAGGTTCTGACTTAAACCAACCTTATGTAATTTTGCTTGGTGCACCTTTAATAGCATAACAAACAACAGGGCCCTGATGACGGCCTTAGTTTAGTTTAGCCTTATTTAACTGACAACCATGCTTTCCTCTGGTTGGGAGAACAAAACAAGATGCTCTGTTGCTACATATATCATGTGATGTGACGACTGTGTGGTTACGTTTCCAAACAGCATATATCTGAAACTATACACATTAGTGGCCACATTATAAGGTCCACCTGCATAGTCTAATACAATCCAATTCATGTTCTACCATAAAGTTTACTGATGCCTATAATGCTCAGGTTTTCTTTTTGTCACAGTAATAGAGGTGTTCATGCAGTTCTATGTTTGGCACTGAGCTCGTAGTTAGTGCTGCTGTTGTACTAGACTGTGTTTTATTGAGGTGTTTCTAATATTCTGTCCCCCATCATCGCAGTCTCATCATCTACAATCTCAGTCACAGGCATAGAATTATATTTTCACATTCTCCACAATGTCAGCAAAAACTGAACATTATAAACTTTCTTAAAAGGTAGAATTTATGGCAGAGCTGCTGCACTGAACTGCATTAGACTGTACAGGTAGACCTAATAAAGTGGACACGGAGTGTATTTGCCTGAAAAAAATGTAGTCTAATCTGATTTAGTTCAATCAAATTTACACCAGGGACATTTGAAGAAAGAAAATCAATGATTACACTGTATTCATGGCAAAAACATTCTTGCAAGTTCTTTCTTGTGCAATTTACCTTGTAATGTTTCCCAGGAAGTTAGCATTTGACAGACAGGCATCAGCAGAATGTAGCATAGTTGAATAGGCATTATACACTAAATATTTTATAACATTTTTAAGAAAAAAAAGTTCTTCCTTATAAGAAATTCTGTCATTACAAGATAACAAAATGTCTTTTGCTGAATGGTCAAAGTCCAGAGACTTGGTCGTGTGAAGAAGGAAGGCATTTTCCAAAACCTTTAAATGACTGTGATAAGCATGTAGCTCATCAAACAGTCTTCTTTAAATGTCAGATTTGTGGAGAAGCCCCTGCAGCCGCTGCTGATTTAACCAAAAGGACACTTTACTTTATCTCATTTTCCAGTGATTCTTTGCTCGCTTAGAGCGTGTGCTACAGCATCAGTCAGCAAAAGGCTGAGCTTTATGCATCATGCCTCTTGGCCCTGAATCCTCTCCAGCAGGTGTTGCTCTACTCGCTTGTTCACACGCTGCAGGTCTTTCAACACACTGGGCTTCTCTTCCAGCTCCTCATGGAGACACCGCGCGATTTCCAACTTCCTGTAGTCTTCTGGCCGTACGAGACGCCGAACAACCTGGAGAGCACGTTCCTTTAGGCTGAAAACTGAGTAAATGTCACACAAAAAATTGTCAAATGTTTGGGAGTGTTTTATAGAAAGACCACTTTGCTAATGTACTTTACTGGGATAACAGTAAAGTAAGAAAATAACAATGAAAGAGAAACTTGCTGAACTTGTGATCTTGCTGGGGACAACCAGGTAAACATAAAAATAACATGATTCAGGTTTTCAATGTCCTGTACATATTTTAGAGGCACTGGTCTTTTAGTTGTTTTGGATGACACTGAAGAACTATAACATGCCATTTATAATTACCAAAAAAAGAACCTCTGCTTTGGGGCCCTTACCTAACATAACCACACCTGCAGTAGAGTGAGAGCCACTGATAGTTCGCATAACACTGGGGAGCGGAAAACATGATTCCCTCAAGAACTTTGACGTATAAGGGGACTGAATGGGGGACGTTGTGTTTTAATTAAAGGACTATTTAGGCAGTAAACGAGCCACACAAAGTACCTGACACAAACTTTGACAGGAAGGTTAGCAGACTCTTGTTAGAATTACCTGTAATTCACCTAACAGCAGGTCATAATGACAGTGTCCAATAATCTAATCTTACCTGGTAAGGTGATACTGGCAAACGTGGGATGTCCACCCTCTGCTGGGTTGGGGAGGAACAACTCTTTGCAGTTGACTCTCAGAGGCTCATCCGTCTCTGCATCTCTAAACATCCACGGGTGGCCTAGGAAGGACATACACATATACAAAAAACATACTGCCATTGCAGACACTGTATTCTGTCAGATTAGACCCTGGTGCACCCCTAATCTGGAAATGACCACATTCCATCTTTCTAGGAATGAAAAGCACAATAATCGAAGACAAGGGCACATGCAGTGTTACTTATGAAGCCTATTTACCAACAAAAGTGTTCATTCTCCGTCCTGCCCCCGGCTGCAGGCTGTCATAAGCCCGAGGCTCTCCGCGGTAATCGATCCATATGGGTCGCACGACGCGGGTACTCCGGTTACAAAACACGGCGTTAATCGGTATCTGACTGTTCAGGGACCGGACCAAGGGAAGCAACTGCTCTCCCTCGTCGTCGGCTTCTTGAGGCATCGTTGCCGGATGTTTTAACTCGCTGTTATCGTAACGGGACTGAGATTAGAGATGGCTAACACCGAGCTAGCATGCTACGTATACAAGTCGGAGCTAAACCCTGAGGTGTAGAGAAACGTCAGTGAGAGTCGTCGTGTATCGGCTGTGTTTCAACTGCCTCCGTTAGTCTTTCCAATGAGGTAAAGTCATTTTGGAAGGAGTGTTAACAAGTATTTCTAAAAGAGTAAGACGGTGTCGAGTAGCGACGGGGAGAAAATTGATGTTTTGTCACCACTTCCTCGTAGGTCTCTTCTTCTTCTTTAAGTTTTAATTTGCGGGCAGCGAAGCAGCTTACAGGTGCATTACCGCCATCTACTGGCCGCAGTGGGGACCTGCAACTTGGCAGGGAGGGGAAAAAACTAAATTCCCTCTATTCCCTCTGTTGTTTTTAAGTAATAAATGAGAAGATTGTTTACATTCCTTGGTGTCTTCCCTAGCAGATTACTCGATGTAATATTGTGTTTTCCATCGTTTATTAGATATTAATTCGCTTCTTTCTTCATCATACCTTTTGCAATCTATCAGTACAGGTTTTTAGTAGGCTACTGTGAAGATGTCTTGCTGTGACAAGTCACAGTAGTCCTGCCAGGTTTTTCGCGTATGATCCTTTTATATTTTTAACGTCTGCTTTGCTTAAAAGCCAATGAATTGTCAATGAATTGTAGTTTTAATGACTGTTGAGTCTATATGTCTACTACCCCATTTCCTTCCACCACCCCTACGTGAGCAGAAACGTAAAGAACACAGCCAATCCCTTATTATGCAGCCTGAGTAGAAAAATATATCAAACACAATTCCCTACATGATGACTTTCCAGATTCAATGCCCGAAAGCGCAGGCATGCTCTCAGAAGCGATTACAACACTGGGCTGCTCATTTTCTTTCACCTATTGTAAGTACAGCTGTGTATAAGATGGTCTGTCACTGTCGTGTCACAATGAGGCATGAAGAATGCAGCACCTGTGTGTCTTATGATGCTGCTCAACACAGTTTTGTCCTATTACAACCACTTTGGTACCAGTTTAGCTTTCTCCACCACCTCCTCTCCTCAGCTATATTGTTTACTTTCCCTCCTCAAGTCTTGCAACTTCAAACAGTTCTGCCCTCTGGACTCCGATTAAATTTTAACTGTGTGATGTGGTTCTATTTAAGAAGATATTTTTTAATATTAACATGAGTTTTACTGTCCATCTGTTTATCATTAACGGGGAAGCATCCCATTCAAACAAAAACATCACCTAGAGCTATAAGTCCAACTGTTTTCAATATCTTATTAAAGTCAGGCACTACAGCACCACTTTAAATTCCATTCATTTTCCATATAATTTACAGTAATTTACCTCTAACATTATATTTATATTTACATTTGTGGGTTTGCAGTCTTTAGTTTTTATTGGTTTATGTTACTGTTTGTCAATATGGCATCACTATGGGGGAAATATGGGGGGAAATGCCTTGTGTGGGACGTGTAATTGCAAAAAGGTACATAAGTAAAGCATCCTCGTTCTGTTTTTCTCTATAAGAGAATTTCCACTGTAGAGACATTGGCCTCAACCCAGTAAACTCATGCAGTCAAACGCCCTTTTGTCACTGTCAGAATAAGAAAATGTGACGACCTGAAGAGCTGCGCCGTTTCAAACTGGTCCTCCGCCACACTGGACTTACAGGAGAGTTACAAGCGCAAAATTCAGTATTGTTAGTTAACTTGCCGCTTTAAGCCGTGTAATTTCACGTAGGCTATCAACAAGTTGGGCTGCCACATAATATAGTGTCTACTAATTCTTCAGTAGTAGGCCTAGTAGTATTCGCAGTAATAAATACACAAATTAACACTACTGCTACTACTAGCTACTATGATGATGATACTACTAATACACTACAATTACTAAAATTGATTGAATTAAAATATTGATTTATTTGGTCAGTGACAATTACGTGAATATTACCTAAATAATTATAAATATAAAGTATTGCTTAAATATTCAGCTATATTATATTATAAATAGTATTATTATTATATATATTATCGAGTATTCGACTTTAAAAAGTTGAAGTTATTAAAAATCAGCAGGACTGCTTGTGAGGCTGTTCACCTGCAGAGCTCAGGAGCTGAGTGACACGCACAGTAGTCACGGTGCGTGTTGCTCCGCCCCGCCTCTTCCTCACATAAAACAGTGGAGAGCCGGGGGCCCCTTCCCGAGAGAGACCACCCGCCTGTGCGCAAGGACTACCACCAACCTCAGACTGCCCACCGCGACAGAAGCAGACTCAGTAAGATGTTTTCATTCATCTTCAGCTATGGCACTTGAAGAGTTTCATTCCAAAATTAGTTAAAATGATGCACTAATTAACCAGGCCCACTTGGATTTTATTTATTACAGAAGCCTATTTATAGGTTAGGAGTCAATTAAGCTGCAGGGTGATTTGTTATTTGCTGTAAGACCTTTGGTGGCAAAATCGTAATAGTATGGTAACTTTAATAGTAACATTCTATTTCCTTCAAATTGGAACGTATGTTGAAATCACATTGTAAAATAAAAATGTGATCAACTTTCAGAAACAAGACGCGGTTCCTGTCGGGCCTTTTAAAAATAATAAGTACAGCTTTCTGCAACTCAACAACCCTGTCATTCAGAAATATTAAGTTTCATGTGATTACCTATTCATTTTCCTCTCCCAACAGCGCGCTTTTCGGCGAGGTGGCACGTCTGAATTCCCCCATCCTCGCCAGAAAACGATGCACCCTTTCAATGACAGTAACCTAAATGCCGGGGTGGATGCGGGGGATGTGGCGAGGGATGAGAGCCTGGCCAAGGTGGAGATCGCGTTGCTCAGTGTTATCTTCGTCAGTGCCGCCATCCTCAACACCGGCCTGATGCTCGTCCTGTGGAAACAGCGCAAGCAGATGTCCAGGATGCGCGTGTTCGTCTTCCACCTGTGCCTGGCGGACCTGGTGGTCGCTTTCTTCCAGGTGTGCCCGCAGCTCATGTGGGACATCACGGACAGGTTCGTCGGACCAGACCTGGTGTGCCGCCTTGTCAAGTACCTACAAGTTCTCGGCATGTTTTCCTCAACTTACATGATTGTGGTGATGACAATCGACCGCTACCAAGCCATATGCAACCCGATGGTTACGTTCCAGCGGCGACGCGCACGGCTCAACATCCCCGTGTGCGTCGCATGGGGGGTCTCTCTGCTGGGCAGCTTGCCGCAAGTTTTCATCTTTTCACGTGTCGAGATTGCACCAGGCGTGTTTGACTGCTGGGCGATATTCATACAGCCATGGGGTCTGAAGGCTTACATTACCTGGACCACGCTGGTCATTTTTGTTTTCCCCATCATTACAGTTGCTACTTGCCAGGTGCGCATTTGCAGAGCTATTCAGATGAACCTCTACCAAAAAACGCACCAGCGGGGCAGTGTTGGCGTGGCTCTCCCGCTCCCCTCAAGAGCCAGCAGTGTGGCCGGGATGTCCAAGGCCAGAATCAGGACGGTGAAGATGACCGTGGTCATAGTGTTTGCCTATGTTATCTGCTGGGCTCCGTTCTTCACCGTGCAGCTTTGGTCCGTTTGGGACACACACGCGCCAAAAGAAAGTAAGTCACATTGTGAATTCCCGCCTGTAGCTTGTGCGTAAATACGCTTTGGTGTAAACTCTGAGCTCACGCATGAGTTATTTTAATAGTAAACCAAAAGAAACGATCACAGTTGACTTTTCCACAATCAGCTGGCCATTAGATAGCCTCTTTAGTGATGCACAGGGGCATTTTGTGATTATTTTTTTTTTCACTCTTGTCATGTCATTCCAGCGGCGACCTTCGCCATCCTGATGCTGTTGGCCAGTCTGAACAGCTGCGCGAACCCCTGCATTTACCTGCTTTTCAGCGACCAGCTTCCTAAGAAACTGATGACAGTCCTTTGCCAAAGGCGGTCCGAGGGTAAGGACTTGCTGCATGACGAGGCGACCATGGTCAGTTCTTTATACATGAGCTTCAAAAGCGTCTCTGATTTCAAATGAAGGTCGCACCAGGGAAAAAGTAACTGTCTGAAAAGGTACGGCAATCTGAAGCACAGTCGTTGAGTGGAGTTGCCTCCAAACCACAATGTCCTGTGTGTTTTAAGGCAGTTCCTCTCAAGATCACGATGAAACCATGTACCTGCGCGTCTCCGAGGAGCGCTCAGCCAAATGCGCCCCCGATGCTGGGCGCTGACTGATGATAAAAAGCGAAAGGTATGGTTTTGTGGGGCACTTTGGGTAAGAAACGGCATAGAATTGGACACTAAACTACTTCCATAAATGCCACTATGTTGTTCTGAGTCTGATAGTGGTGTCTGAAGTTGAGAATAGTGTGTGGTTAGTTTTCAGCTCATCGGTGCAAAGGTATGCGTCAAAAGTGTCACAAAGGTTGTCAGATTATAGCATTAATTAGGCCCACTGACCCTAAATGATGATATTCCCATATATTCTAAACTTAAATATATACTTGGATTTTTTTTTATCACAAGCTGGGTTAAGAATGCTAAGACAATTGGACATAAACAAACAAACACATAAACATGACTGTTTTTGACAATTCCAGTCAAGGAGTCGATGAGTTATATCATAATGCCCTATGAGTTTGAGTTAAGTGGGTAAGGCTACTAGATCCCACCCTTTTTCCCCAAACTGAACCCTTTCACAAAGAGTGAGAGAAAACACAGTCCAAGCTGAAGCCTAAAACATTTTTCTCAAGATTACAGAGAACAAAGTACAAACATATGCTGTAAAGAATGTAATGCATTATGTGGTCCCCAGTAACAGTGAGCTGACCACATGGTATTTGTAAAATTGTGTTGCTGCTTATATGGATGTACTCCGGTGCTAAACTGTTGTTTATCATTGACTGTGTGATTCAACTTGCCAACAATGTGTTTTGTGGTATATGGCCAATTATGGAAAGCAACTGTTCTGCATTAAAGTTGTCTTCTCACAAGTGTTTGGTCTTTAACTTGTGTATATGACTTGTCTTCTTGAAAATACCCTCATGACAAAGTAAGAAAATATTATTTATGACCATTACAAGAGAATATAAAAGTTTGCATCAAGCCACCTGAGGTGAGTGTGTTCTGTGCTCTTTAGCATCCATGGTATGGAGATATATATCATCAGAGAGGACCGTGCTGTCTTCTACTCTTTTTGTTAAATTATTTTTTTCATTTAATTCTTGATTTGACAGTGTTTTTTTTGACAAAGCTCATGAACCAGATTCAAATCTGTGATATCAGATCTTTGGTATGTCCTACAGTCAGGATGATGACTAGCAAAACATTTCCTGCCACATTTAATACTGTCCCACTCAAGGAACAGCATAACAAAAGCCAGATTATGTGTTTTTAGATGAAGTTCAGGTAATGTGTCCCATCTCATCTACACTAAAGCACACTCAGACACAGACACACACAACCACACTAAGGGCAGTGCAAGTTCAGATAAAATCATTACTCCTACTAATACAGAAAAAAATTATGATCACATTTTGAGAATAAACTTTGTTGATTATTTAGTGGTCATGATATTCCTCTTGATTATTCATTCTCTTATCTAATTGGCAAGTAAATGCTCCACCACTAGAGGACCTTCAGATGTTATTCAGCTGTATGGGGCTTCGGGCTTAAATCTGCAATCCACCCCTTTACCTGAGTGGACACGCGTGACCTGTCTGAATGACCACACCGGCCTCATCCTAAAACAATGATTATCTTTCCAAAACAGCCACTATTTGCTTTGTCTTACTTCACCGGTAATGTGGACAGACGTAGCGCTGCATCATGACCTATTCAGCTGATCAGACAGTGAGGGGACAAGGACACATCGGCCACATTAGAGGCAGGCCATTAGCGCTCTGTTGTCTGTGTAATAACAGAGCAGTCACTATAGAGACTGAGGAAAGGTTTTGTTAGGATCACTATAGCAGCCACAGTGATCTCTGTTCTGACTGGGAATGTTTATACGGCACAAAGTCTTGACCTCCACAACGTCTGAAGTTTATTGAACGGCCCTGGCCTTAACCCAGTGGCTCTGTGTTCTCATTACTGCTGTCGAATACTGGGCTTTCAAAGAAAAATAAATGATCCTCCTTTCAACACTTTCAGAGAACAAGGAGGGTCGGTTGGTGTTTTTTTTCTTTCATATTTTCCTCATTCAAAAACAAAAAAGAGAACAGAAGGTGCCCCATGTGTGTTGTTATCAGTGATCACGTTGGTTGTGTTTATACTGACGCTTTTTCTTTTGGATCAGTTGCGTGTCTTTAAATGGTTAGACTGAGTTTAATTGTTTCATGAAGGCTTTGAATGAGGAATGACATTCAATCTCTTATATAGCACATCACCGTAATGCTGTCCTATGTAATATGTCAGACAGATGTGCCTTAAAGTTGGTGGCTCCTGATTGTCATATGGCAGTTGCTCGTTTTGTAAAACATTTCCATCTACACACTCACTCATTAGGCTTTACTGTCCAGACACGCACTACACTTTTTTAATTCCTGGAAGATCAAGGTAAGTGCCTGACCAAAACAGACAGATGTTTATTTCACCATGCATCTGGATAAATAGTGGAATTCTCTTATTTCCAGAAACCCTTAACTGCGATTACTGGTACTGTTCACAACAAAAACTGCAGAAGCTGCACAGTTAGTTGTGCATATTTTTCATATTGGGCTCAGCAAGCGAGACTGGTGATGTCGCATGTTTTACATATGCCAAATTGAGTCACTCTCAGTAATAGCTCGTCTCTGAGGGCCCCTCACGTCCATCTCCACAGGCATGCTGAGGACTTGATTTCCCCCACAACAAAGATCAGCCAACCACTCAGTGACTCATTAGCCCTGCACTGTGTGAGCGTACAAAATACCCACAATGCCAACCAAGAAAGGCACCAGCTAACCTAATCTGCATGTGTATCTGCATGGCGGCTGAACCAACAAAGCAAAGCGATATGGATGTTCATATGCAGACACACAGCCCCAGTCAAGGCACTTGCTGATCTGTCTGACGATATGAACATTAGCAATTATCGTAAATATGGTGAGGCAGATTATCATGGATCTACCTGATTCTTATGTATCCATTCATCACCTCACCACGGTCTCGAGGTTTGCAGACAAGCATGTGCCTCGTGTCTGACTTGTCACATTTGTGCCAGTGGGTGTAGCCAGAATGCCTAAAACTGCTCCTTTGTTTGGATAATCCCGTCTGCAGGTTGTGTTTGACCCACTGGTGCTCATTCAATATCTCAAATGAGGCAAGATAAGAGGGGAGTCACAGTATAACTGCATTTTTATTTTACTTTGTGGTACATTGAGTAACATGGAAAAACAAGCCTTTTTTTTGGAACTGGGCTATTGATTCCTTAAGTGAAGCATCCATATTACTGTCAGGAGTGTGGGAAAATCTGGCAGCCTGGTGAACATTAAACTAGATATTACAGAGTATTATCTAAAGAGGAGAACAACTGAATTTCAGATGTTGTTCCGATGCTTTAGGACAGCTCAGTCAGCACTTACTCCTTAGTACAAAATAAAACAGCGTTTTTCATGTCTCTTTATTTATGATATGATACTGATGTACAGCTCAATAGTGAGTTATTTGGAAAAGATGGAAAATCCTAAAGTGACAACACTCTGATTTTTTTAAACTTGGAAATTACAGAACTAGAAGGTGGAGATCAATTAGATGGTAAAGGAGTACTCCAATGTTTTGAGCAAAATAACCCTTTTCCAACTTAACCAGACTAAGACAAGATGTTCGATACCGTTTTCACATCTGTATGTCCAGTGGTTCGGCTCAGAGGCAAAACTGGTATTGAAAATGTTGTCTCGGTATGGGTAAGTCCGTAAAAAAGTGTATTCTGCCCAAAACCTTGAAGTACTCCTGTACAGTCAAGCTCTGTAAGTCTACAAATTAATTTTCCCAACCTTAAATACAACTCCAAACTGTCCACTCATATGACATTGCTGTCTTGAGGCCAAAATACTGACATATAGGACATTATTTTTTATTAAATGATGTTGCCTTTTAGGAAAATATCCAAACATTTCATTATGGCACACCACAGCTGTGTGATAGCAAGACCAACATCTTCACATTCTAGAGAGTTTCTTTTGGCATTAGATTAGTCTGCTTACTGGTGAAAGAATAATTTCGGATAATGTGCCGGTGGAATGAACAGCTAGGAGAAATAAGAGTCAGATTCTACACACGGTCGAACGCTGGTTATATTGAACCATAATCAACATCACTGCCTCTTATTTACAGTTATATTTATACAAACGAGAGCCAGCAACCCTGCAACAAATTCAATAAGTAAAATTCTTAAAACTATGAGATTACAGCTCAAAGTCTAGTCTAGAAAAACTTAAACAGGTAATTTTTTTTTTTTTTTTTTAATCACTTTCATTCATGAGTTGCTTTCATTCATTTCATCAGTCTGTGGTCCGATGATTTACCAAACTCAAATCCAAAAAGACATTGAGCTGGAGCGTAGGCACACCATTTTAACATGCCACACAACATGAACAAACAAGTAAACAGAAGAAGGGCAATTAACATCCCTGGTCTCTGGCTTAATTAGCTTTGACCTTTCTCGAGCAGTCTGACACGAGGCACCAATCCATCTCTCATCTTCACTTGTGCATATGAAGTGACCAGAGATAATGATGTCTTCAGAGGCACATCGACCTGCAGAACAATGAGCCTTCGTTCTTTACAAAATAGATAACCAATCTACAACTATATTACACCTTGTTGTCTTCAAAAACTGGTGATAAAAATTCCGCATACATGGAAAAGTGGATTCATTTCCAATCTCACTCCAGGCATACAAAAACAGCCACTTTCTTGGAAGATTGACGCAATTTGCCAAACATGAGAATATTTCCTCGTACAACTAGTTGATGTTATTGATGACTTGCTGCAGCTGAAATCATTTGAGAAAACACATCTGAGAAAACCGCTAAGGACCTGAATCCCAAGCGGATTTCGACTGAATGGATGGTTTTGGAGCAAATTAAAGAGGCTAACATGGTCATGTTGTGACATAGATCGATATTTCAACTGCATGCAGTCACACTATCCATCATACAGAGGAAAGGACTTGGGAGACAACATAGCTGTGCATGAAGCAAGATTATTTTGTGTGTGTGTGTGTGTGTATGTTTGCGTATGTGGGTGCGCGCGTGTGTCTGCAGCAGCCAATCAGCAGCTGGACAGGCAGCTATAGGAGGGCCTGCATGCTATTACAATCACATACTTATGCTGCTAAAGTATTGTTATTTTTTTTTTTTGTTTGTTTGTTTATTTTTCTCTATTCCTTTCCCTTCACTGGATCACAATGCTATGATTTTTTTTCAATAGTGCTTCCACATTTAAGAACGCTGACTGTCGCCATCCCATTCCTATTTGCGCTTAGTGAGCCATTTACTGACTGAATGACCTTTCCACAAATATGATGGACTTGCTGCCACGGTTGACAGCCCGTGTGTGATTATTGATTCAGAAAAAGGAACTGCTGTCAGAAAATAATTGAACATCCAGGGCTGGTGGGGTTCAGGGGGCGGTGATGATGACCCAATGTCACAGGCAGAGGAGGCGAGAGCCCTCTCCCCCCTCCTCGCCCTCGGTGTGGGGGATGCGGGGCAGCATGGCTGAACGAGTCAGACCCCAGAAGCGAGGCGGAGACAAGTCCTTCTTGGTGGCCGTGAACTTCCAGCCCATGTGGGAGCCGCAGGTCCGGCACTGAGCGATTGTCCAGGCGTACCTGAGAGGAAAAGAAGAGTTATTAGCCAAGCTGTATGAAATGGAAAGGCTCCAGTCTTTATTTGTGATGAGGTGCGCTCAAAAGCCCTGTAAGATACGTGTGCATCTGTGAGAGCATAACCGTCGATGGGCTAACATTAATGTGTAATATTAATGTGTAACCCAAAAATCACCACTACTACTGGTACCGTGTCCCTAAGCAACCATGTTATTAATTCAATAACTAGGACCCTGCCTGGTGGAATAAAAGCATTTAATTATTATTCTATTCATATATTGTCCCTTGAAACTTATACAGATTAACTGTGTTCTTTCTATCTCCTTTATATAAAAGGCAGTAAGCCACACAACGCAGCCTCTCCCAGCTCAGTGATTAAACGAGGCAACACATCTCCACTCAACCACACAACTACAGTAAACACTTCCTCCCCACGTCTATACAAAAGCCGGAGAACAATCTAAACTAATGCAATTGCCCTCTTTTATCTCCAGTTCATTTTTCTCTCATCAGTTTCTTAAGTTCAAAGCCCTTTTAGGTTTTATAATTGCAGCCAAGCAAAATGCAAAGGCAACTAGCTTAAGATACATCTCGCATCTAAGACTCATCGCTGGCTCTAGTAAAGTTTTTTTTCAAAAGAGGAATGGCTTTCAGAAGTTCACAAAACCTATTATCACAGAAGTTGAATGGACTCAGCGTCTGTGGCTATTACATTATGCTATTCAAAAATCGATTACCAAACACCTTGCAACTCTAATGCAAGTGCTTTTTTGATGGCTTGAAAGACAGTACTGATAAATGGATAACATTTCTGAAAATAAGATGCCAATGGACTTTCTGGCAGGAAAGAAACTAGGTGCTATTTATGAGAACAGCGGTTTGATGGAGGGTTACGTAACCACTGAGAGCCCTGGGGAGATTGTACTGTCGCAGCTCCCTGCTGCTCTCTCTGCATAAGCCTGCCTCCACAAAGCCCGGCGTTACACAATGACCACAGTCTTCTGGAATACTAAGAAGAGAGGAAGCAACGTGCCCCTGAAAAACTACAATGAGACGATGCGCTAAATACTACACTGTTAGTGCAGCAGACTTGACAGTTTCAAGTGGAGCCAAAAAACTTTTGATTTCAGGCGTTTGGTAGGCTCAGTGTGGATTAATCCTACACCAAATATAGCAATGAGGCAAGAGTTAGACCTCGGTCACAGTCTGTGTCTGTCCTTTGGTGTACCTGTCAGTACTGATATGTGTTGTATTATTCACAAGTCAGCGGAGGAATGCGAGCTGAATGTGGCGTGTGCAGACGGAGTTACCCTGGAAACCAGCTGTGCAGTGTGGAGGGCCGGCCGACCAGGTTGAGGTTGCTGGCTTTGTAGACAGTCAGGGTTTCATGGACATAACCATGAGGGTTGACATATGCAGCCATGGGGCCGTACAGAGACAGGCTGCAGAGAGAGAAAAAGCAGAGAAATCATATTATAAAATCATGCAAAGGAAAGCTTTTGGTTCTGTGTGGCACAATGGATTGCAGTACAAAATACTTCAAAGTGGCACTGGAGGGAAAGCCTATAAAAACCTCTTTAAAGTCGCAATAAGTGCAAGATGAGACTTTGGTGAGCGAACTGGGTACTTTACGCAAGGATGCAGGGTTACAGTGAGGTGAGGCAACCGTGCTCATCTGAAAATTATTACAGACTTAATAAAAACTTGACATTGCCATCGTGTTTCAGTGGTCTCCATGAAGACTAGGGCTAAGCAAAGCAAAGCACAATCCTGTACGCATCACGATACACGGGTACACAATACGACTTCAATGATGATACATGGCAATATTCTACATAAATGACTGAAAATGTAGAAACAGAGATTAAAATACAACGTACTGCATAACACCTCGGTTGACTAATAACTATACAGCATTATATATAATACTTCGGATGTCAAACTGAACCTACTGATCCTCATCCTACATGACGGTGTATCAGTGTAATCAGTAATGTATTTTCTACGTTATATTTTGGGGCAGATAATCTGTCCCGCTCCTCCATCTCACCAGGTGACATTCCTCAGGTGTCTCTAATCCCTCGATTATGTAAACAAAAACTCTTGCAGGCATATAAACAATCATATCTCACACAGAAATCACTCAATATACACGTTCAACCGTACCATATTTAACACAGCTTGTTTCTGTACCACTTAATATTTCACTTTCATACATTAAACCAAGTTTCATCTATAACCACAGCTCATGAGTCATTATTGCTCCAACACCTCTGTTATGGCTAGAGGAAATCCAGACTGCAGCAAGATGAATATTATTATAGCTCTAAATATTTTTGTCTAGACTTCGGCTCTAATCAGACTTTGGCTTGACTGCTGAGGCATTCAGTGACAAAACGAGAGGGCCGGCCTATCGCATGTCCAATCTCAGTTAAGATTAAGATTTTTTTCAGATCTATTGAACACAACCATCAGATAACGCATGGAGAGCTTAGCTGAAACTCTTCCCTTTGCAAATACAAACACAGAAAAAGAGCTGTGAAGTGCCAGGGACATCAAAACCGAGCACATCAGATGTCCATCCAACATAAAGGCCTGTTATGTAACACCAGA
This sequence comes from Myripristis jacobus, assembly GCA_900302555.1. Classification (NCBI taxonomy): domain Eukaryota; kingdom Metazoa; phylum Chordata; class Actinopteri; order Holocentriformes; family Holocentridae; genus Myripristis; species Myripristis jacobus. Next base: position 17,512 of record OMLB01055475.1, read on the forward strand.
AGCCCTGATTTAAAGCCAAGCTTCACTCTGCAGTTCACAATAACTAACGAAAATAAACCAAAAGAAACACATCACACAACAAAGCTTGAAATGTATAGCACCCTAGATCATGAAATTACGCTGGAGACATAGAGAACTGGGATTACATGAATGCCTTGTACAATAAGTGATAGGGGCATAATTTAAAATTTTATTAAACATTAATCATGTACACACTGACGGGGAAGGCTCTGGATACGGGCGCTCACCCTTCACTAACATGGGACTGAGATTCTCACTCTCTTGTGCACTGACTCTGGAGGGGAGGATGGTATTCTCATTTTAGTGCTGTAGCTTTTCAATGTATAAATAACTATCATGCTAATAAAGACCCCTGAGTGAACTGAACTGAACTGAACTGTCAAAAATCATGATTTTGGTGGAGGCCATAAATTGGCCTGGGCAATATATTGATGCTATATTGATACTGTGATGGGTATACCTGCATGTATTATGAGTGTGTGTTCTGGATATGTGTATGTGTGTGTATGTGTGTATATTTGTGAGTGTCTTATGACTATGACTTAATTCATTAAATGGGTATAGGCAACACTTTCCAATAAGAGTACAACAATTAATGTTAGTTAATGCCGTAATGAACATTAAGTAACAGTTAAGTAACAGTTAACTAATGTGTCTATGAATAATTTACTAATGCTGTTCATGCTAAGGTCTTAATTTATATGTTATTTAAGGGTTATTGTAGATATTATTAACATTAGTAAATACCATAATAATCATTAACTAACAGTTAATTAACCATTACGGCAATAACTAACGTTAACTAATGTTAACTGTTGTACTGTTATTGTAAAGTGTTACCTGGGTATATATGGGTATTTATGGGATGCACTGCTGTCAAAGTGCGACACTATAATATGTTTCTTTTTCTGTTTTTTTTTTGTTTTGTTTTGTTTTTTTGTTTTTTAAATTATTGGTATGACAACCAAATTGTTCATGCTTATGTCCTGTGATGTGCTGCATGGAGAAAGCCAGCTCTAGCCGTAATCAAAGACAAACAACAGAATGGCATCACCAAAGCCACAGATGAAGGAGAGATTTTTCTCACCAGTCATTTAGACATGAATGGCAGAGTTAACACGGGTGTTACAAATGACGTTAAATGAGGTTGGGCTCCAGTCCAGTGAGCCATCATGCACAACGCTGCGGCGTCGCCTCTGTTCGATCTAATGGAACAGAGCCTCAATTAATGTCATTAGTAACACCTGTGTTTACATTTCTGCTTCATGTCAAAAAAAAGCTGCAGCTGCAGTGATAAACGTCTATTACAAAGGATTTTGTCACTTTGGTGGCCAAACAGCCTCAACGGCGACAGGCTGGACTAGCGCTTAGAGAAACTGCTGGTTCATTGTAAGGCACTCCAGATAAAACGTAACTTTAAACCTCAAAGGCAATTTTAAACATCAAAATGACTGCCGAGCCGTTTGTAGTCCTCAGAACCCACTGAACCCTGAATTCAGGATTTTCTGAGCAGATTAATTGTGGGAATATGCACAGAAATACAGAGAGCTAGGAGGGTGGGAAATGATTTGTTTTCTATGTTCAGTTTCCACCGAGATAATTATACTAAACTACTGGCCCATGTAGTGGTAATTTTTACAAATAATACAGCCTTACAAAAACAGAGCTGCAATTACAGCTCACAGTTGTGTTTTGGATTCCTCTCAGGTGGAATTATGCTGCATTCCAGGTGGGATTTTGGGCTTGTTTCTAAGTCTTTCATGTAAGAAACCTCTTTTTTTTTTTTTTGCAATGTTCATGATAATGCATTACACAAATCATCAGTCACTCATTCAGATAATCTGGTTGTTCTCAGGCAGCACAGCACATGACAGTTCACCATAAACATACAGTTAAAGGCTCTGGACAATTTCAGTGGTGCTTGTTGTGGCGGCGTGTGTCACTATTGGAGACATAGTTAACCATCACACGTCATACACTCTCAGAAAATTGTGTTATATAACAGACTGTGTGTGTACGTGTGCGTGCGCACACGCATGCCTTATGCTGGTGATGAGACAACTCCTTACACAGAGAGAGCTGAGGTGCAGAGTGAAGCAACTTGTTTTCATGATGTAAACGCACACAGGCTTTATGTAACTGCCAGACAGTCTACACTGCTACTCGTGGTTTAATCATTACAGTGATGAGAGGTTGTAAGAATATGCAAAAACTGGGCTTTACACCAAATGACTTACCAAATAAAGCATGAACACATTTCTTACTCCCTGAGTTGCTTTCAGTGCATCTTTACATTGCCTTCCATTTTTCAGTGACATATAAATATGCACGGGCTTTTCACAAAATTAACACCAGAAAACAAAAACAAGCACCTCCACAAGCATGATAATGTTTACCAAATGTCACTTGTGCCTTTTATTCAAATTTTTAGTATTTAGAGGCTTTCTCATCCTCAAATCAACAAGCTGCAGGACGGAGGTGAGCAGAAAGCCGAGTTACTCTTTGAGAATGTGATGGGCATGCATGTATGTGTGTGTGTACACTATATGGACAAAAGTGTTGATTTCAGGTGTTTCATTCAGTCCCGTTGCCACAAGTATATAAAATCCAGCAGCTAGCCATGCAGTCTGCCTTTACAAACATTTGTTAAAGAATGGCTCGTTTTAAAGAGCTCACTGAATGCCACCATTACAACAAGTGAGTTCGTGAAATTTCTTCCCTCCTAAATATTCCATTCCATTTTTTGTAAGCGGTATT
>OMLB01055475.1:20309-42543 GCA_900302555.1 Myripristis jacobus
AATATGCACAGGCTTTTCACAAAATTAACACCAGAATACAAAAACAAGCGCCTCCACAAGCATGATAATGTTTACCAAATGTCACTTGTGCCTTTTATTCAAATTTTTAGTATTTAGAGGCTTTCTCATCCTCAAATCAACAAGCGACAGGACGGAGGTGAGCAGAAAGCCGAGTTACTCTTTAAGAATGTGATGGGCATGCATGTATGTGTGTACACTGTATGGACAAAAGTGTTGATTTCAGGTGTTTCATTCAGTCCCGTTGCCACAAGTATATAAAATCCAGCAGCTAGCCATGCAGTCTGCCTTTACAAACATTTGTTAAAGAATGGCTCGTTCTAAAGAGCTCACTGAATTACAGTGTGGTGCTGTACCTGTAATGTGATAGGATGCCGCCATTACAACAAGTGAGTTCGTGAAATTTCTTCCCTCCTAAATATTCCATTCCATTTTTGTAAGCGGTATTATCGCAAAGTGGAAGTGTCAAGTGGCAGAGCACGTAAAGTTACAGAGCGGGGGTCGCCAAATGCTGAGGCGCATCGTGCGTAAAAGACTCAACTGCAGAGCTCCAAACCTCCTCTGGCTTTAACACCAGCACAAAAACTGTGCGTCACGAGCTTCATGGCCTGGGTTTCCATGGGCCGAGCAGCCGCATGCAAGCCTTACATCACCGAGCGGTGCAAAGCACGCCGCCACATGTGGAAACATGTTCTGTGGAGTGATGAAACAGGCTTCTCTATCTGGCAGTGTGATGTCTCAATCTGGGTTTGGTGAACGCCAGGAGAACGTTCCCTGCCTGACTGCACTGTGCCGACTGTAAAGTTTGGTGGAGGAGGGATAATGCTATGGGCTTGTTTTTCTGGGGTCGGCCTCGGCCCCTTAGTTCCCCTTAACTCCATGTTAATGCCTATGGATTTAGAATGGGATGTCATGAAAGCTCTTCTAAGTGTAATGTGAAGGTGGCCCACTACTTTTGTCCTTATAGTGTATTTCTATAATAATGTTTGTGTGTGTGTGTGTTAACGGACCAGAGATCACATCACTATCAAAAAAAAATCCACTCCTATTTATTAGCTGGGGCAAAAGCTTCCTGTGATCCTAAAGTGAAGAGATGCACTGACCTACAGGAAGTCTAAAGGTCTGCTCAAGTCTCACCTGAAGATCTCATTCTTCGTGGTGATTTCCGTGTCCTGGCACTGCTTGCAGCACAGTGAAGTGCACTGACGAGGAGAGAGAGACTGAGAGTTAACAGACAGGAACTACACAGTAAATGATTCAGAGTGTTCCCACTGCTGCAGTCGACTTTGGCTGCTGTAATCATGATGAAAGACACCTGAAAGTCTGTGCTTGTGCGAGAGTAGTAATCCATATAAAATGCACTGTGTTCTTCAGTGAGACTGATGATGCTTTCGCTGTTGAGGGGGCCTATTATCCTCAATCAGAAGGCAGGATGAATCAAAAGGAAAGAACATGCAGGTAATATTGCAGGTGACGGTACAGTAGCAGCAGGCACCGAGTGAGAGCTTTAAGTGACTCAGGCAATTACTGTAGCGGTACATGCACTTGAACACAGCAAACAACACAGCACATGTACACAAACTTATATAAGCTTTCTTGGAGGGAGCAAGGAGGTGCCGGGTGCACAGCAGCGAGACAAGCAGGGAGGATACGGGATACGGTGTGTTGTTCTGTTTATGTCAGAGCACATGGATGTTAGCAGAGAGGTGAGGGAGGCGAGACGAAGCGAGAGGTGCTTTAACACTGTCAAAAACCCCAAGTCTGGCTAGGATCTCTGCCGCAGATGTAATCCAGGCCTGTAGTTAGCTAACCACCGGTATATACAGGCTTTAGGGCCCAGCTGCTGAGGAATTTTGGGTCTGATATGGATGTGAATATATGGAAAGGAAAATATTTGATTATGTGAATGATGACAATGAATGGAGCCTATCCCAGTGCTCACTGGGCAGAAGACAGGGGAACATTGTGGACAGGTCATCAGTCCATTTGAATGAAGAATGTCTCCTGGGCAAATATCCACATCTTTTATAAAGTAAACGTAACAAAGACCTAAAATGAATACTGTTCAACTACCCAAATTCATTGTTAATTGCTATAAAATCATCCTACAGTAGACGTCTGAAGACCTTTCAGCTGCAAAAGGCCCCAACGTATCTGATCTAGTACGAGCAGGAACAGTTAAAAATGCCAAGGGACATTACGGAGGACAGGAGAAATAGTCTGTCTTTGAGTATGTGGTAAAGGAAGGTGAATATAAGATTATCACAACAGAATGAAAGCCCTGGCGGAGGCTGCAGGGGAAGAGGATGTTGTTTTAAACATCAGAAGGAATACAGGAGGAGTTCTGGCGGGGGGATGACGCAGGTGTTAAGGGTGCCCTCACCCGGTCCATGATGTCCAGCTCACAGCGAAGTCTCTGGATGGCACTGCCAATCTTCAGCAGCTGGAGCCGCAGAGCGTCGTCTATGGGCAGACAGGCAGCCACTCTGTAGGAGAAGTCTGACAGAAGCCAGACAAAAGAAGAAGCGTGGGAGGAAAAAGACAATGAGGAGGGGGCGAGCGGAAGGAAGGAAAGCAAAAATAACACCAACAAAGAGACGTTACGTGCATGCGCGTGTGCACATCTGTAATTCATCCACAATAATCTTGGCAGGCACTCGCTCACCTACGGCATTAGCCGGCAGAGAGTCGTCCTTCAGGTTCTCGTCCCACTCGTGAAGCTGTTTTTTCACTCTGTTCATGAGCGACTCCTGCAAGGGAAAATGAAAGAAACATGAGAAACAAAATGACCTGTTCTGACCTCTAGGATAATCACAGCCTCACGAAAAGTTTACATCCACAAACTAGAGATCTACAGAATTCAGAGGATGTATGGCTTTCTAATTTCCAGAACAGACTGCTCACTATCCAATCACCGAAAAATTACAGAAATCTCCAAAATCAAACCAAAGGACCAATTTTTCTATGGTGTTCCTCGAGGTCTTTGTGTCCTAAAGTGGCATTTTGGAGGGATTTATGACCATTTTTTATCATCATCATAATGTTCTGACTCATGTTCTCATGTAAAATAAATAGGTGCCTAACCAAAACACTGTGTTTAATGCAGATCTATGGCTATAATAACTTGACACACAGTGCTGAGCTGCATGTTATGCATCAATCGTAGGTTCACAGCTTTCAGATGATGCATACAGCTTCTGTTTCTGAATGGTAACGGGTTAACCAGTGAAATTCCAAGCATGCAGGCCGCACTACTCACGGAGTCATAGAGTGCGTAGACCCAGGGCGGCCACGGTGTCAGACTGGCACAGTGAAACTTCCTCTGTGGTGAAGAACAGGAGCACACGGTGTACATATACAACATAACATAACCGGACTAGTGGTACAGGGTTTGCTGTTACCCCTCATAATTCACCTCCAACTTTCCATATACAACGATGATTAGTTTTCCTCCAAGCATCCAACATCTAAGCGAACAGTCAATCTTGTCTTGTGCTGTCTCATTCCCTAGTTCTCTACATCTCACAAACACAAATATCACTAAAGCAATTACACAACATATGTAAAGCACAAGGTCTTATTTTAATCTGTACTGACAAATATCCCGAATGTACAAAATATTGGTGACATCTTCCTGTCACTGAGTCACGGCCCCCTTTTACGCAATCCACATCTCAGTTGTCTCGAAGCTTTAAAAAAAATCCCTCTCTGACTCTACTTTTTATCTGCATCTCCTCCTTTGTGACTGATTTCATAAGACATAATGAAGATGGGATAATGGCTTCCACCTGGATTCACCAAAGTACATCAGGAGTCTTTAACATTTTGAACATTGGATTGTGTTATGTGGGCTGCTGTTTTTAATAAATACTGCGAACCTTCAAGTAAAAGCCAACTTCCAATTAAACGCCGTGTCTGTCTGCTTTTAATGGCTGAGGAAAATAAAAGCCCAGGTTTATCACTGATATAGCAGTAATTGTTGACTATCCAACTCTGCAATAACAAGAGGTGTTTGTGATGCTGTGCATACACTTTGTTTGCATGTGTGTGTGTGTGTGTGTGTGTCTGACCTGTCGGTAGTTATTCCACCAGCACTGGGCCTGTGTGCAACTCTGGGACGGGGGTCTACAGGAGGGGTGCATGTGGAGCCTGGAGAGGGGTGTCAGCTGCACTGCAGTGAGGGGATCTGGAAGGATCCGCTCTGGGAGGATCTGTACCTTAGCTTGTCTGATCCTACAGGAAAGAGAGGAACATGGAAGGTTAATAGACGCAGATAATAAAAATACAATAAAATACGCAGGGAAGGAGGGGAAAGGGAGAGCAAGCAAGAGAGGAGCGGGTTAAACTGAACACATCGGCAACAGATGGGACAAATGGAGCGACGGCATAAACCAAACCACCTCATCCGCAGGTGTGACCGTTCAACTCCAGGTGTCAACACTAATATTTTTCGAAACGATACCAATGCTAGTGTTTTTAGCATTGGTTGTATCGGCACAACTTGATCCTTCACTCTGTATGTTTACAGACTGAAACACTTCAGAGTGTAGTCATGTTTATAGGACTGTAAATAAAAATAAGATCGCATAATCATAACATTAGATTTGTTATTATAGCAGGACATTTCATACAGTTCATGTAATTGTAAACTAATAGTTTGTTTTCTGCGTCAAGAGTACTGGCCGATGTTGCAGTTGTAACTCTGTTCTTCTTCTAATGTATCCTATATGTTTGTTCATGTTTATGCAGAATAACAGGAAGCGTTCTGAATGGGATTTCTGTTCTAGCTGTCATATTGCATCAAGTATCAGCCATGGTGGAATTTTATTGGTGATGGGATAAATTCCAAAAAATCTGATATTGTGACATCCTTAATTAAAACCACCACTGTTAAAACCACTGTGTTTTGGTATCTCTGGTATAGCCTGCATACCTCCCTTCCTTCACAACCTTGCCCCACCTTCTCTACCTGATCTGCTTCAGCCCTACTGTCCACCTCGATCCCTAAGATCAGCCGATCAGCTGTTGCTGACAGTCCCTAAAACGAGGCTAAAGCTCAGAGGTGACAGAGCTTTTGCCGCTGCTGCCCCCAAGCTTTGGAACGAGCTGCCTTTAAAAGGTCAGACAGGCCTCTTCACTCCCTGTTTTTAAATCCCTTTTAAAAACACACTTTTACTCCGTGACCTTTAACACCTTGTAATCTATCATGTCTGTCATCCTGTAAAAAAGCACTTGCCGTGAGCTTGTTTGTTTCTTTATTTTCTTTGTTTGCTTGTTTGCAAATGTTTTATCTATATGTTTTACTGTGCAGCACTTTGGCTACCCCTGTGGTTCTTTTAAATGTGCTATACAAATAAAGTTGTGTTGTATTGTAAATTGTTCTTTTATGTGAAACTAATTGTGCTGCCGTCTTGACCAGGATTCCCTGGAAGAAGAGATCTTCTATCTTAATGGGACATCCCTGGCTAAATAAAGGATAAATTAAAAAATTGTTTAAAATGTTGCAGCTGCTACATAAGAACAGTAACTTAACATGTCTTGCAATATTTAATCTCCACTTGCATTTAAAAAGGCACAAACGCAAAACACATCAGAGATAAAGAAGTAAAAACAAACTAGCTGGCATCATTTCTAAGTGTTTGTTTCTATAGCAGATGGCAAGTTCAGTGATCGATTATCCTGGGCTTTAACATTCAGAGAGGAGACGCAGACAGGAGGGGAACAGCATTCAGATAAAACCCCTTCAAGACATGTTGTCCTCTCAGAGGTAAAGACGCATGCCGCACACAACGCCAGATTCCATTAAAACGATGGCGATGTCACTTGCATGATGACGAGAGGTCAGAATGATTACGGCCGCCAGACGTCTGTGTGCGTCACATAACAGCGACAGGAAAATGAGAGAAATATGTCTTTATTTATTTATTAGACTTGGTGCCTCTGCGGCTTGGACATGGATTTCCAGGGCAAGGAAGGAATTAAACAGGGATGATCTATCACTGCAGCAGTGTGGCATGTTCTTGTTACCATCGTTGCTTAAAAAAATTAAATTGAATCTTCACTGGATCAATACTGGATTCATTTAATAACAAAAATAAGCCCTGCTCTGTCAGTACTCCACTGAACTCAACATGAAAGAGCTAATCGCAACCCACAAATCTGACACAAAAACCCTTGGTGGCCATGTTTCCAGTAATAAGAGTTAAGCTCCCCAGATCCACTCAAATAAAGCTGACCCTGTTGTTTTCTGTTCTCCTGCAGAATAAGTCTGCCCTCTAGCTGTCAGCTGTGATAGCACTTTAATAACATGGAGGACATCCTGACTGTAAACTGGATCACAGGGTGTGTCTGGTCAGAACCAGGTTCTGATGTGGTTTCATCTTCCTTTAACACATAGGCAGCAAAAACAGACACTTATAAGATCAATTTCACTGATTGAATGAAATTAGAGCATCTCGGAAATGGATCATTCCATACTGGAGTCATGTTCAGACTCAAGATCCAGGTAAATACACATGAACTACAGCAGCAACATCAAAACGGTTCAGGGTGTAGTTCAGTGCTGTGGGAACCCTAACCCTAACCCACAGCACTGACTACATGATGATCATGTTTTTACTCATAAAGAGTAACTCCCATTCAAAAGTGCACATTAATGAAGGTTCTTTCAAATCCTAATTTTTGGCAATTTCAACTTACCCATCTGCTTGAGTTCTTATCTCATGGACCTTGAATCTCTGCCTCCCTACAGCTTTCACCTTGACTGTTTCAATGCCATACTCCTGCTCCTCGCGGTATGCATAGATTTCAGCTGTTGTCCCAAACTCTGCCTCTGGGTCAGTTGTGTCGCTGCAGGAAGCCACATCAAAAACAATTCAATTATTGAACATCAAAGGAAATGCCTTTTATTGTTGTCAAAGCAAGAAGTATGCAAGAACTCCCAAAGCACACAGCACACTTGGGCCACCAGCTACCTGTGTGCGAGCACAGCAAACGTGCGGTCCCTCTGGATGACGCTGCGCATCATGCTGACCTCCTGCGGCCTGAAGAGCTGCAGCGGCAGTGTCTGGCCTGGTACCAGCATCACGGCCGTGTGGGGCAGCACAGGGATGGTCTGACAGCTGTCGTCATCGTGCACCGTACGGCCGTGAAACTCCTCCATGTCTGAACCCAGGTACTGCGGGCAGAGAGGACACAGTGAAACACAACACCTTCAGAACAAGATCCATGGAGCTCCCTGCCAGCAGGAAACTGGGAGGTCATGACAATAATCAAGCAAATGCACTCCAAACGTGCAGCCCAGCAGTGCATAAGTCTGACGTCTACTGAGAAGAGGTCTGACTTGGAGGAAACCTTTGTCAACACTCACAGCATGTGACGTGGGAAGACTGGGGTCAAAGTTGATGATATTAGGTTTTTCTGCATCCTCACTGTCCCGATCTTCAGTCTCCATGTCATCCTCCTCCTCCTCCTCTTCATTCTCTGTAATGGCACATGCAGAATGACCAGTCGCTCTCTATGCTTGAATGGGATCTCAGGTCAAGCTGGAGAAGTTAGCTAGCTGGCTGAGTTTCCCACCCACATTACGCCTGCAGACTTAGCAGCTTTATATCAAACCGGTTAGCTGTCAGGAGCTGTTATTTTTTGGAGAATAAAGAGAAAGCGAAAGTCTGACGCTAGGTTTCGAAAATCTGCCAGTCAGGTCAGGCTGTGATCACTGACAGTGGCCTTTTGCACAAGAAGAGCAGCTAGGTACGAAGATAAACGCTTTACTAAAGAAACACCAGGCACACAAAGAAAGCTCTTAAATGAGGATGAAGGTCACTTGTTACCTGGTAAGAGCTGTAGCTGGTTGCCCATGTTGTCGTTGATGTTGTTGTTGTCACCTCCACCCCTCTCGTCAGCCATATCCTTGTGTTTACAATCCTACTTCTGCTTCTTTGGTGTCTTCAACGTGGAGCGCGGCTCCAGCGCTCCTGGTCTCCCCCTAGCGGCAGAGGGTGGGAGAGCCACTTTTTTCCCTAAATCTAAACCTAAATTTGAGGGTCCACTGCCAAGTCTGTGCATCCTTCTGTTTCTGCACGATCAAAAACAAGGAATACGCATCTGGTGGACTGGGATCAGTAATGAAAATGGGGAAACGATATATCTGGACATTCAGGGAAAGGGTATTCATCACCTGCGTGGTGGAGGCAGATGTGGTTCCCCTTAATCTGATGCAGATGCACTGCAGGCATATTCAACTAGCGGCCTATGGATGCTGCCCTGTTGATTTTTTCTCGGCCTGGCAGTTTTGATAGCCAAGTTATACTGTGACTTTGACTACACCTTTAGCCTGATGATAGTGTTTTACTCTATCCATCCTGTTTTCTATCTTTATGGATGTTGACTTGTCATAAAAGGACGATGCGTCATATTTTAGTGGGTGCAAAGATCATCCAAAGAAATGCTGTGACTTACTGGTATTTTGGTGACCTGGAGACACGCTCGTCCGTCCATGTGGTGTTTCAGTGTTGCGCACCGGGCTTGGCGAGCAAGGATGGGAGGGAAGGAGGGGCGCACCGAAATTGGGTGATTATTTAGATGAGGAAGCGCAGGTCGAGGTGTGCTATTTTGCTGAAATAGGTAAGTAAGTAAGTCATTGCGATAAGTCACCAAGTCTCATCCAGAGCACCAGGGCGCTCTGGATAAGTGGCTGTTTGGGCATTCATTACGCACGTGGATTCTCACGCTAGAGGCCACTCCGACAGCTCACAGCAACGAAGATTCAACGATGTGTTGTTGAGGACAATATACTGCAAAGTGGAGTTAACATTTGTCCTGCGGCAAATGCTTTTTAGATGTTTGGACAAGTCAGGCGGGGTTTTTACAACACGGAGCTCAGAAAGTCGGTGTGTGCTGTGCGTCACGCCGTTGTGCCGGGATGCCAACATGGCTTTTCAGAAGGGACATTACAAGGAGTGAGGCAGGGAGAGGCTGAGCTGAATGTGGCCAATTTAATGCAGACAAGTTGGCAGCCATGCATTGCATTTTCTTCAATACCACTCATAGTCATGCTAATCTGTGCATTAACTGTACAACAGCTTTTGCTATTTTCAGTTATCAGTAATCAATCGGTAATATTTTTTTTTTTTTATATTGTGAAGCACTTTGATCTGCATTTCTTGTATGAAGAGTGCTATACAAATGTTTTATTATTGTTAGTTGTTATTAACTGCAGCAGGCGCCCCCGAATCTAGCCGGGCCCACTTTACCGTGGGAAGCTGTGGTTTAAATATTTCGTGTCTGCCATGTGGTGCTTGAGTTAGAGAACACCACAAGTCTACATGAAGCCCCTACCTTAAAAGGGTCATGAGGGGTCAAAATGCTTCATTGGCGAAGCTAATTACGGCCCATCTTTGGAGAGAGAAAAAAAAAAAAGTGACTCTCGGTCTAATTTATAGGACTCTGCAGGCTGTTATAGGCTCTAATATTTGCACTAACAGAATGAGTTAAGCAGGGCAACCAACATGACTGTTAATTAGCATCAGCCGTTTCATTTAATGACTAATTTAATGAGATCAGGACACTTAATGACAGTAACTGCATTACTAGCTCCATCTCGTACCATATAAGCCACTAATAGCCCAGGGTCAAGCCTTGATTAGCTTTAGTTCTTTTAACTACACACCTGCTCCGTGACATCTAGTCAAGAAAACTGCACTTTCTGCCAAATGTCAAGACTCAAATTCCTAGTTGAACACACCACAGGAGAACAGTTGTTGGTAACCAAAATTTATTATGGTCTCTTAAAGCAGCTGTAGTAATGATGTCGAGGGGAGATCCGTTCTTGTCATCGGCACCATCTTCCAGTCGAAGACATCCACAACTGGCTGCCATGAAGTGTGGCGTACTCTTGATCAGAGTCGAGTCGCTGCTTCTCCGACCAGGGCGGCTCCACGCGTCATCTCAGCCACAGCTTCAGTCGTCAGGTCAGGCTCAGACAGGATCACAGCTGCTGGGGAAGGGGGCAGTCTACTTGGACCTCTGCCTCATCTTTCTCCTTTTACGCTTCAGCCTGTTGGAAAGAAGCAACTTTCAGTAAAGAAGGACCTCACACGTATATGCCCCTATTGCACTATTCACAGCATTTCTGATGTGTAGTGGTAAATCCCATTAGGATAAGATCCTGCCTATTACACCCCTTGGCTTCAAGTACCCCATCTCAAATGCATATTCTTTCCAGGTACAAGGTCAACATTTGTTTATCCCAAAACTGTCCCATTGACCTGAGGGTTTACAGAGAAGGAAAACTGGCATCTGGATCATTTTCTGCCCAAGCTGCAGACATTAAGAGCCTTAACACTGCATTCTGAAGGCTTGAAAACCATCTGTGGATGGACAACTGATGCAACAGCCTACTCTCACACGACTGACAAACAGATAAAGCAGCTTATACGGTTACTTTCTAAATTTTGCTAATAATCCAGCCAAGAAAACCTGCTGTGTTAACAATTTAACTCGTAGCCACCTGGACTGTTTTAGTAGCAACCCATCAGTGTCATGTCCAAACTGAATTTAAAGGTTGAATTAAAAACATTTCAGGATGAAAGAGACTGCCTGTGAATGCTGACCAATCAATGAGTTTCACATTACTTAAGTGTATTTCTCAAGCGGCCTGACTACATCCAGGACAGAATCACAAGGTCTAGTGTCACTAAACTATTACACCAATATATCACGACTCCAAAGTGTTTTCACTGATTGATTAATTCCTTCCCTTTGTTTGAAGGCAAGGCAGTGAAGCCACCTGATGTAGTTTTGATTGAATGAAAACCTGCAGACTCTGGGTTCTTCATGGCACATGGCTGACTATCACTGACTTTGAGGTGGGGAGAAAAAAAAAAAAGCCTCATGGTAATGCAAATTACATCCAAAACTGAACAGATACTTGTAATAAGTATCAATAACGGGTTGCAAGGGGTAGTAGGATATATTGCATCAATTTGTTCGTTCACTCCTACTGCTGTAGATTTCTACCTTCAATGTGTACCCATCATGCACTGATAGGAATTATCAATTCATTCTCCTCTCCACATTTTGCTGTAACAAATCTGGAGCAGCAAATATTTTATGGTTGCTTTCCTTTTTTACTTTGACAAAGGGCACTTGAGTGAACAATTTGTATTTATGGCTTTTGAGGTCTGGTGCTTACAAGGAGCAATTAAACCGTGACAATCAATAAGTAAATATTCTGTTTTGCAATACGGTAGCTCAATTTTCTTAGTGGTCCAGTTTACATACTCATTTAAATTGATCTACTACACACCAAGACTGCTTTATGAAGTCAGACAATTTACTCACTTCTGTGTGTTTGGTTTTACATCATTTAGCATGAGTATCAGGCACAAAGTTGACCAATGCTCTTATGTCAATTATCTTCTTAAGAACCTTTCAATCTTGGCTCAAAGAAATTACTGTATTAGTTCTGTTATCACATCTGGCCTCCTTTCTGCCTCTAAGTTATTTGGAAGCTTAGCAAATATGAGTAAAGGTCTAAGAATCACAGCCTATCCACTCCCTGTGAGGTGTGCATACTAAATGGTCTGGCCAGAAATTTTTATTATGTGAAGTATAAACCCCAGTTCTGTTCGACAACGGTATAAATCAAGACTGCTCAGATGAGTTTGGGCAGCAATATTTTGGCTAAGGCTTACCTGCGCATACGCTTCTTCCTCCACTAGAAAGCAAAAAGAGACATTAGTGTCAAGTATTTACACTGTTGAAAAAAAATGGACTCATGCATGCTAGTAGAGCCCTGGACAGCATGCTTGTTGGAGGACTACAGACAAGCCCCTACAACATAGCAACATGACTAATGACAAAATTTATCTTTACTTTATAGAAACTGCAAGGTCAGTAACCAGCTTTACATGAACACCAATAACTAGCTGGATCACACTTAAGATTAATTGCGCCTCACACAATCGATTACTAGCCACTGCTGAGACTGCAGCATGTAAAGTAGCGGGCCGTGAAGGTATCATAGCATGAATGTTACTATTCACACATCACTATAACACCTATTAAACCACCGTTATTACACTGCCACATGGTCAAGTATTATTACATGCAACCTGGAGAAACAGTGGATTGAAAAAGGCCACAGTTAGCATGAATGCAGACAAGCTAGCTGCAGTTAGCCAGGTGCTTGCTAGCGGCATTTATGCTTAACGGAAGACAATTCAAACACTAAAAAACAGACATTATTTGGCTCACTTACCTTGGCCCTCATCTTGTGGAGACGTGTCTGTGAATAACAAGTGGAGAAACAACGTTAGATACTGCGGATGGTTTGTGAACTTTGATGATTAGATTGGATTTTAGTTGGCGGTTATTTTCCTAGCTTACCTCGAAGCGAGGAGAGCAACTGAAAGAGGATGTGACGACGAAAGAGGGCGGAATTTATGGCGAATGTGGCGTCATGTCCAAGCGCCCTCCGCGTTGGGTTATGGGAAATGTAGTTCCTAATCGCCAACGTTGCACAGCGTAACGATATTCTCCAGAAATATCAGTACTATTGTGTTTGGTGTCTATCAAAAGTTGTAGCTTATGACTCGTAGTGTTCCTGCAGAGTTTTTTTTCTTTGTAAAGTTTGTGAGTCTGTGTCATTTTAACGTTACTGAGGATGAGGATGACGGTGAGGAAGGAGAAAACCCCTCAGGCTCATGCCAAGACCAAGGTTATTATAGTGTTGCATCGTACAATGGTTTTTATTTTTATTTTGTGTTGACTTTTTGTTTTTCAGACTTATTTTTAGGTTTGCTAGTTTAGTTTTTTTTTTTTTTAGTTTGTTTTGTTTTTTAGAAAATGCGTAGTTTTCGTTTAGTTTTCATTAGTTTCAGTGTTACTTTTAGAGTTTTTGTAATATGGCATATTTGTCACCATACCATTTTAAATAGTTTTTTCACTTCGGACAGATGAACAACCAAATAAACTGACAGCGACGAAAACTTGAGGCATTTTCTCTATAATTTTAGTTTGTTTTAGATAGTTTTAAAGACCATACCGTCTCAGTTAGTTATGTTTTTTGGTAAAGCAGTTTTCGTTCACGATAACAACACTGGCCAAGACTAATGACCCATAGAATTAACTGCCTTAAATTTCTGTCTTGAATATAATGTTTTGATGTGAGATTTGTACAAAATATAAACAGTGGAGTGAAATGCTCTTGCACTTTGGGTCATGATGGGGATGATGGGGATTATCCTGAACTCCTGAGGATTTTCTAATCATATTCTTTTGAAAATAGAGTGGCATTCATTTTTTTTTTTTTTTTTTTTTAACCACATCATAACAAGGTGAGGTGTCTCCCCTTTGAAACTGCACCGTCTGCTCTATCATAATAAAATTGTGATTGAAAGGCGATCCTGTAACCTTGGCTCTATGTCTGACTGAAAGATTAAACCAAACATTGGACTGACCATGTGATTGTTTTTTCAGTCGAGTTTATTTCCAAAAATAATAGAAAACAAACAAACAAACAGTTGGCATGTTAGATTATGACAAAGATAATATGTGACATTACAGCAGCCTTGTTTCCTGCTGGGTCACATGTTTGCTTTAGCAGTAGCTCCTTATCCCAGCTGAATGATGGTGAACTCATCCCATGCTCATGTTTTTATACCACCACCATTCATCTCCATACAGCTATAATCTTAGACTTTTGGGGGGTAAACCAAGCAGCCTGCTGTCTCTTTATTGTCTGTATTCACACAAGATTTTTATACTGATCTTGGGAAGAAAACAAAGAGAAAAAATATGAAAATGTCTTTTTTTATTATTTCATTAGATATAAAGTTCCGTCACCCACTGTTCAAGGTACAAAACAAGATTTGACCATTCCCAACTTTTCCAACAGCTTTTAATTCTGACCCTTCCAACTTTGTCCCACACATCGGGTTGAAATTGAGCTCCATGAAAAACACCCCAAACACCATTCTTCATAAAAGCTGATAAGCTTACATGCTCCACAAGACTAATGATGTATTAAAGCAAAAAACAGGTAACGTGTCATTTTGGAACAGTAAAAAATGTTTTCCCAAAGTGGAAAATACAGACTCCCATATTTTTTTTTTTTTCATAAAATTACCATGTTTAGGGGAATGGCAGTAAATATAGCAGTTTGTTCCCAAACATCAAGATGTGTTTGTCGGTGCTTGCATTCTTCCAAATGTTTTATTCTTCTGCTCAAGTTATTGCTCAAATTTAAAAAAATGGTTTTGGTGGTCAAAACCCAGGAATCTTAACCAAATGGGTGCAGCTGTAAACGTTGGGATAAACATTGAGCTTCACTACATAAAGTGTGTGAAGCAAGGGCCTCCTAATGATCAAGTCACTTGAGTCATTTACTGTCAATTCTGTAATAATCTTCTCTTTTCCCCCACATTTTTAATTTATTAAATATACAACACCTCATCTCTAGCTTTGACAATTTACGAGTCAGGTTTGTATAATTTGTTTCTAAAAACATTTTTTCCTTATCTCTAATCACCTGGGCTAGTTTCCAAGATTTCTGAATTTAACCCTTTACTGCATGGTGCTGCCATTTTGGTAAAAATGACTTTTCCTTTGTCCACTTTAAGATAATTTATTTAAACATTGTTTCTTTATTTCTTTATAAATGGCAAGGTCTCAGCTGTTTAATAATGCCCTTGGTCAGTGGAAATCTTTTGTCCCACCCTGAGGTGGCTGCAAAATGTTTCTAGACACAACCTGGAGCTTCTTCAAACAGTAATTACCAAAGTCATATTTCACCAATGAAACATTTTTTCATGAAAAACAACAACAAAAAACAAAACATATGAAACAATGAAAACCGAAATTGTCCATTCAAGCAACAGGAAAGTGAAGTACACCTGGGCGGCCTCGGGTACAAGATACAATCAACGACTTCTTAATTTTACAACAAGCACCTCAGCTGCACACAGTTTGGTGGAAATTATATTTGAAAATGGAACAAAACTGGCAGGGAAAATGAAGTCACATTTCTTCAACGATTCTTTCAATTAATGCAGTAAAGGGTTAAACATTAATGGCAAGCTGGTTAATCACTCAACTATTCAAATATTTAACTGATTCCAAAAATTGTTTTTATTAATTCAACACTTAAATCTGTGGACTCAACTCTAGAGGTGAACGATGAGCAGAGGGAACTAAGAGTTTGGGCAGATTTGTCTTTTTTTTTTCTCTCTCTCTTGCTGTTCTTTGGGGTGTTGCGTGTGTTTGTATGTGTGGAGAGGTCGTATTTATTCCACTGCGTCCGTGTCCTCGGTTGGCTGTCCAGTTGCGTTTTCTGCAGTCTTTGAAGCCTGTGGAACATTAAACAGAAGGAGCAAATCAGAAAACAAGTTACACTGAACACAACGGATATTGTCCTGTTAATAATAATGCCTATAACTACAACATCCCAAGTCCACAATTTATGCATCAGCCTGGTTCACTCATTCTTCTCTAAATGGAAATGTACCTTCTTTTTCTTTTTCTTCTGTGTTTTGCGGCTAGCGGAGCTCTGCAGTAGGGTCTGGGGAAGAGAGGAGAGCTTTGAGTACCAAACTGGGTGAAACACTTCATGCAAAGCAGCCCTGCAGCGTGAACGTGAGTTTTACATCTTACCCTCAGCTCTGCATCCTGCACTTCATACTCTGACTTGTAGAGCTCTGGCTCAAAGGGTCCGGTGGTGATTCTGTGAGAGCCGTTGGCCATCAGCAGCACTGTGAACTTAAACTGGGCTACATATTCTCCTGGGAGGGGCAGAGACAGAGCATGTGTGTGTGTAAGGGAGTGTTGGGAGGTAAATAACACAGGAATGCAATGCATCATCAAATGTATAATTAGAAGAGAGAGGTGCACACCTACCCTCTTTCTCATTAAGTACACTAAATGGCTGTAGTAATTCATGTTTGGCACACTCCACTACACCCAGACGGGCCTTGGCTTCATCCTCGAAAGCCCTGGTGAGGAAGGGAGAGACAAGTTAGGGCTGTACTTGACACTCCGAGTCGCATCAGATGAATCAAGTCTGGATGGTCAATACAACAACTTCTTTTTTAACTCATACTTTCTGGCAATCACAAAATGAATTGGAATTTTCACTTTTATACAGCATGCTGGTAACAATCAAAGCAATCCTAATCAATAATAATCAATCTAAAGATATTCTGAGCACTTGAAATCGACTGAATTCATTAAGACAGCTGCATAAAGAGGTTAATCTCCAGCCAATCTGAAATACTGTACAGTTTTGTTGGAATAAGGAGACAGCACACAGGCTGTTCTGACTGTGAATGATTAAAATACTGAAGATCTACGGCCTAAATTCACAACGTGCCCGTGTTTCCCTTGGAATTTTTGTCTTGTAGTAATGTGTTCGTGGCAGGCAATCGTTCATTTTGTGTTGTGTTTAAACCCCAACTACTATTTGCAGTGTTGACTCTCACCCCAACCTGACAACATAAACTGAGACAGGAAGAAGCACATATCAGCTTTCCTAAAATTAGATTTAAAAAAAAAACAAAAAACCAACAACTCTGTATCATGATATGTGTCGTATCACCAGACCGTTGCTAACACACAGTGCGAGGCAGGAGTGTGTGTGAGAGCTGCTCTGGCTCCGTCCACAACCACTTTGGTCATGAAGGCATGTCTTGATGGAAAAAAAAATGGCAGCTAAAGTCAAAGAATCTCAGTCGACCAATGGGGTCAACACGTTAAATTACCAGATGGCAGTCCTAGTTAGCATCTCAAAATCTGCACTCAACTTTGCTGAATAGAACGTTATCTGTTGTGTTGTCAAGCAATCAATCAACTTGTAAATTCTGTCAGAGCCATTAAAAACCTGGTCTGCATTAGCAGCTTGTGAGGGTTCATGTGAAGTGTACCTGAGAGTGAAGGGCATGGCATCAAAACGTCGCTCCACCTCACTGAAGAACATGCGGGAGGTCTTCATCTTCAAGCCATACTGCTTGCTGGGGTCCCTTTTATAAATGGTGGTCCTCTGACCTCCATCCCTGGCCTGCATACAGAGGATAAAGATCCTTTCTTGTATTTTCACGGCTGACTATGTACAGTAGAGGCATGTGAAATTTGGACGGTCGTGGAACAAGAGTAAACAAAGCAAAAAGAGGCCGCTGACCTTCCCTTCTCCAGTGCTGATCAGCACGTCCACAGCATAGACCTCATGTACCTCAAACTCTGCCTTCTCATGGTCCTTCCTGCCAGCGAGTGTCAGCAGAGGCCAGGCAAAACAAATCAGTGACATCTCCGTGGTAAAACATGATTTCTAACGCAAAATACCTGCAGAACTCTGCTCATCTGAGTGAATGTCTATACCTTTGCTGGTCTGTGGGGTTTTGAATGATGGTCTTCTCTCCATCTATGACATGCTGCTTTAGCTGATGAGACAGCATACCTTCGAAACACAAAGCCAAACCATTACGATTATTCAACAGGGTGGAGAATTATCTTGTTTCTGCATTTCACTGTATTTCACTGAAAACATCCAGTGGCATGTTATGAATGTGTGACAGAGGTAATCTTTTATTTGACTTTACTTTTTATTTTAGTTCAGGCTGGGCGATATATGGACAAAATCAATAGCACATAATCGCTTTGAACGAATACTTCAATACCAATATTGTAAGAGTGTTGTAGGGATAACCACCAATGCTTTCATGAGATATTTATATTTTAAGATATTTTTGAAAAACAATCACTAGTAATGTGGACCACCAAGCAGGTACTGGCAGTGCCAGAAGAGCTGGAACAGTCTAATAAGTTCAGCTAATTACATCCATGTAATGCAACGCAGCCTTTAAAACCAGGAAAAGACCAGACTTAAGCCACAGTGCAATATCCAAAATTCCAGACGATATCTGATCACATACCACAATGTCAATATAATACAGATTTCTCACACAGTCCAAGAGATTCAAGGAGGAAGTTAAAGGACAACAGTTAACCAACACTCATTGTGCCCTACGGGGCATTTTCCATGACACAGCATGTTGTGAGGAACAGCCTGTTATTTAAATAAAAGCAAGGACTTTTAATAAAAGCACTCACCTTCAATGGCTGAGCACTTGAACGACTGAGCAATCTTGTTCCAAGCCTCTGTCACCTGAGTGTTCTGCAAGAGAGAAGTGCATTCTTTACACATGTGAAATGCAGAACAACTTACTTACTGATCTGTCTATGCCTTTAATCAACTTAATCTATGACAGCAGATGGAGGGTTACCAATGACTGTACACTACCGTTACACTTACAAATCAAGAGTTTTGATCAAAGTAAATCCTCAACCCATACTGACAGTAAGTTCCCTGTGTGAAAGGTTGAAATATCTCAGTTCTAAGTTAAATAAGCGACCTTGTAGAATTAGTTTGGTATGGCCACAAGAAATCATTGAAAGAATGGATGTCATCTTTTACAGCCACAAATGTAGAAACAAAAAACATGCAAAGAAAAAAAAAGTTTACAGGGAAAGTCTGTAAAGGAACCCATGGCGTGATGACGAAAAACTACACCCTGTTGATAATATGGATCCATAAAGATTACCAAACAAAACATGGCCTTCTGACACAGACGTGCCGCCTCCAATAACAGCCATCAGTTTTGGCACATAGTGTATGTTGTGTTTGGCTTGAGTGCATACACTTGTAAGTATTTATAAAAACATGCAGTTTACAAACGGATGGGTGCACCAGCTGTTTCTACTGTCCTCCAGTAGACGACACGTTCCTGAGCTTTACACTTTATTCAACCCATCATTCCCTGAAAAGACTGGAGGAGGGAGCATAGCCAGCAGTAACAGCTACTAGCTTTGTAAAACCAAGTTTTCTTCATAATTTGGGTACCCATTTTAATCTTTCCATGACCTACCTTTGGGTGCTGACCCAGTCTGTGCATAAAAACGGCAGCAGTGAATGTAACATAATATTATTGTTGGCATGTGAGACACTGTGAGGTGGAAAAGTGTGATATTACCTGGTTTCCAGGTTTGACAAGACGAAGAGCTGCTTCTGCACACAGATGAGCTGCCTTGATTACGTCAGCTTTCCGGCCTGTGACCGGGTTCTCCTGTACCGGCAAGACACGGTGAAAACAGGAGGTCAAGGTGTGTGCTCACGAGAGGACATGATGTTGCCATTAAAACAAAGATATTAAACGCTGCTATTAAAACAATGCTATAGCCTATACCTTAGTGGCTCCAACAACAAAGCTGTGAGCAACATTGGCAATGAAGCCATCAACATGCACCCCAAGATCTCTGCAGAGAAAAAGAAGAGGGAGAGAGGGAAGAGAGGACAGACAAACGTAATAAAACAAGGTGAAATCTGTGATGTGTCAAATTTATGGCAGGTTTACTGCCAACCATCTGCCGGGATTATTAATATCATTGTGTGAAACAACCGATCAAAAACAATTCAGGGAGGACAAAATGTCAACCATCCTGTACTTTAGAAAATCAGACTGAGTGACACTAGATCGTAAGAAAAGGTCAGATAAAAGTAAAAACAACTTAATCTATTATGGTCATTACATTGAAGATATATTCCGAGGTTAAGCTCTGCAACCTTTGGCTGTACATCAGCTGGATGGATACTGTAAAGGACTTTTTGTGAATCCAAATGAGCACCGAGAGATTGTACTACAACAGACAGACACACCAGCAGAAAAGCTTATGCAACTGGTCTGAGCAAGGTGACAAACATACAAACCCAATGTGTATAATTAAACATTGCGCTATTATAAAAAACAAACTCTTAAAATTCTAAAAATATATACATGTGACAGAGGCAATGACAGAAGACAAATAAGAGTAAACAGAGGCATGAAAACAAGTGGCAATACAACAACTAAGATAGACGAAGATAAACATTGCACTGACAAAAATGAAAAACGCAATTTAGCAGATGAATGGCCATTGTGGCTAAAATCCACTGTATCAGCGACAAAAAGAGTGTTACCGCAAAAAGACTAATTCTAAAAATGTCCAAACTTACTTGTCGTTTGCCACATGACACAGACAGGGAGACAAAGACCTCACCAATGAAACAGACAGTCAAGAGCAAAGCGAAAACCGTCACGGACAAGTGACAAGACATCACACGAGGTGAAATAGAGAGAGGGGAAGACAACACACTGAGACACTCAACACACACACGGGGGAACATTATTGTAGAGTGCGGTGCCTACATTTTGACCAGATCCCCATCTTTAAGTGTGTAGTCAGGGTCACTCTTCAGGGGAGAGAAGTGGCAAACACAGTTATTGACTGAGACGCTGGTGGGAAAGGCAATGCCTAGAAGAGGGAAAAGAGAACCACCAAGTCTTCATTTGGAATATCATCCACAGTTTTAATACGAAAACTGCCTAAAGTATGCGGAATAGAGCAAGTGGCACTTGGTCCACCTAATGTGCTTATTCCTAAGTCCATACATGGTCAAATTCTGCCACCCTATCCATAGTTTTCAAACCCCCTTCAGCGACTGAAACTAATTAAAAATGTGTGGCATGATACACAGCGGACTACAAACACTGCGCATCACTGCAGCTACCGTCTTGTTGATAGTGACACTTGTCCTAACCCAAATATACGAGATGCATCAGTATTATCATTCTCTGGTCACTAAAACCCCACCCTAACCTCACCTTTCTTAATCTCCTTCTCCTTCTTGAAGACCTTTCCAGTCTCAGCCATGATGTGGGCATCCCCCTTCTCACAGAGGCTGAGCACCGAGACCCCGGCCTTGGCCGCCTCCACCACCAGACGGAGAGTCTCTGGGTGAAGTCAGAGAGACAAAAAGGGAAAAATTAATTGGCTAAGAAAAGGGGGGTGAGGGAGAGGGGAACCAACTACAACATGAATAGTCAATAAAATTATTTACAATAACTTTGGTTGATGTTTTCAATTTGTGGCCAGTGTCCAGAGTATAAGTCACTTTTCATACATGACCCCAAGCTGTCACTGTGTTCAGTCCACCAATGGACAAATTAAGAAGACAAACTAATGCCACCTGAACAGGTGGCATGTAAGCTGTAGGCAACATACCATGTCTGTGTCCCAGAGCAGAACTATCAGCATGTCAGTGCAGGTAACATTTAAAGGAAGCAGCTTGAAGTGGCAGGGTTAACTAGATTACATTCAAAACTGGTGGATGAACCTAACACGCGATTTTACCGTGGTGACAAGTACACGAAACGGGAAGATGTGGAGCTGATTAGTCTCCCAGCTGGTTAAGATTTCTAACTTAGCTGACATTCCTAAGCAACCAGCTGGGGATCCGGCTAGCTAGTTAGCTAGCATCCCACGTTTGTTTTTTTAGAAAAGAAAAAGAACAGCTAGAGCATTCTCTCCGGTAAAGTCTTATGGGTGACAGAGTCGCTAGCAATAACGGCAGCACTTGCTAGCTACCAAGCTAGTCGTCTCCAGTAGCCCGTCCGTGTCTCCTGAAGCTATGTGACTCGCATGTAAAACCACATGGCTGCTGGCTGTCTGCTGGAATTAACGCTAGCTGGAGAGACGGCTGCACGACAGGCCGAGAGGAGCGGGTCACCTCCTCCACATTCACCCCGTGGCCACTTGTCTAATTGAACTTACGGTTGGCGATGTCACCTCCCATCTTATACTTGGTGACAACCAGGTCCTCGGCAATGGTCTGCTCTTGCTCCTCGTCGGACATGTTTACAGCGGGTTCAACGCGCTCTTCAGCCGTGTACAGGCAGCAAAACAGCCTCACTTCCCCCGCGCCTGTCGGCCGTTGCTCTCCGGCCTCCTGCCCTCTGAGGCTCCTCCCACTGCGCTGACGTCACTTACGTCACTCCACTCCAACCCGCCAAAATGCGGATGGCGCCGTTAAAGTAAAACCCGCTTCAATAAACTGAGCGGACTCCTCATGTGTCTCCTTAGAAATAAAAAGTCAACTAACCTTCCTGCCACTCTTACATCAACTTATAATTTACTACACAAGAGCAGCATTTACAAGCTCAAATCAAAGAATCATTGTAAATGTATTCTAATTTGTCTTTATTTGGTTTTACCTTATCTTTTGGCATGAATTTTAAGGCAGAAAATTGATAACTGATTTGTTTTTATTTGAATTATATTCTTAACCCTCCTGTTATCTTTAAAATTTACTAACTTTTTATCATTTGGGGTCAATTTGACCTCAGTAAAT
>OMLB01055476.1:0-16967 GCA_900302555.1 Myripristis jacobus
ATTTTTTTTAATTATGATATTCTGACTTGTTGACATCATATTGTCACACACAGCAACAACAAGCATTGCTGAAAGTGAGAGTAACATTGCCATTGGCTCCGTGGTGGAGGAGTTAGTTCCATTACCCATTACCCATTACCAGAGACTATAATAACAACAAAACAGCCTTTTTTGTCATATTGACGAGCATATCGTTAGAAAATACTTGAAATATTTTAATAATATTTGGTGTTGATATCTCCCAACCCTCCTGTCCGTGTCCATGTTCTCATTGTACTTTCCGACCTCTGTATCAATCTGTGGGGGCTTAAATGAAGTTTTAAATGAAACATGAGCTACTCAATATATACTTTACTTCCAAGTGGAAACCTTTTTACAAATGTCACATATTTTGAATTGGTGCTATTTATTTGCAAATCCAGGCACACATTTGCAGATCTTGATACATACCAAATCTAAAACATTCATATGCAGATCACAGGATATATTTGCATACCTAAAATACATATTTGCAGATCTAATCACGTTTGCAATAATAAAGTCCTGAACTTATTTCCATGGAGGAGGGATTTTCCCCAAAACAAAACAAAACAGCCGGACGGTCTTGGCTATTTAGAGAGCTTGAAATTTCAGCAGTCGGGGTAAAATGGATTGACTGGCATTGATCACCAACACTAGGAAAACTGTTACTGTGTTATGGTCATTTGCACATTTGAAAGTAAATAAATACGTTTTGTACCTTTAAGGCAAGGCTTCCCTTGACTTCAGTGTGTGTGTCCCTATGGGTACAGCTGGGCTTCAGCAGTAATCCAGTGTAATGGTTACATCACTGATATGCCCTGGGGAAGGACACAGCAGACAACAGATAAAACAAATAGCTGGATATCAGCAACTGAGGGCAGTTTTTAGTGTACTAAAACATAAAAAGATGCACAGTGTTCAGCCTCATTTGCCCCCAGTATAAGAGTATAGAGCAACATGTTCAGGCCATTTTATTTACACTTAAATGTGTTCTGTATTCTGTCCAGATTATGACTTAAACTCATTTGTATGCTGGCTGGCTGGTCAGACCAGAAGCTGCAGAGATGACGTTTCTACCTGTTGTGATCATGTTTGAACTGGTTTCTCTCTGTTGCAATGACATTTCTGCCCACAGGGATGAGGTTTAGATCCATGGTGATAGCACTGTTAGCTGTTGCCATGATGTTTCTACCTGTGGCAATAAAGTTTGTATTGGTGGCAATGATGTTTCCGAATATGACAATGACATTCTTACTGGTGGCGATGTTTCTAACCATAGCAATGGCGTTTTTACTCGTGGCAATGATGTTTCTGACTTTTGTCATGATATTTTTACCAGTGGCAGTGTTGTTGCCAACTGTGAAAATGGAGTTTTTACCAGTGGCAATGTTTCTGTCCATAGCAAAGACATTCTGATGTCAAAGCCTTTTTGGCAGTGGCAATGATGTTTTAACTGGTGGCAGTGGTATTTTACTGGGTGGCAATGACATTTTTATTTAAGGAATTCTAGCCATGGTAATGATATTTCTACCCCATGGGCACATTCATACTTTCTCACTAATAAGAACAAACTGTTGGAATGCAACGGATGGCATTTCTAACTTGCTGACTTCTGCAGATTCCCATGAATTCCCTTAGCAATGCATGATCTGTGCAGTACAGTAACAAGTGTCTTTCGTCATCTAGACAGAATATCCAGATACCAGATGTAAAGATGGACTTTTCAGACTAGACTATTGAAAACAAATGCTTTTTCTCTACATCTGACTTTATGTCATATGCAGAGAAAATTGTCTCTACTAAGCTCTTGATTTTTTGTTTGTGTCTCTACTGACCCTATTATAACCTCTCTTCTCTTTCTGTATGTGCGTGTGTGTGTGTGTGTGCATGCGTGTGTGCATGCGTGCATGTGTGTATGTGTGTGTGTGTGTGTTTTTGCAGGTGGACGGAGTGCTCAGAGCTTTATCTGCTTCTGTTGCTGTGGTTACTGCTCTACTGTGTATGGCTGTTGCCTCAGATGGACCTTAAGACACTGCCCCGTCTGCTGCTCAGCCTGGACCTCTGAACACACACACACACACACACACACACACACACACACACACATACACGTACACACAGAAACACACTACACAAATACAGAAAGTGAGAAAGAGAAGGAAAGAGAAATTAGTCGGTTTTACAGACACACTTACATGCGCTATCACTAAAAAAACCTATATAAGCAACTATACACACACATACAGCTTGACTGCCACACCTCTTTCCACTTCAACACTCTTTTTATCTTTTAAGAACAAGTGAAGGCATTTATAGGATGTATATTTCAAAATAGTCAAGCTTTTTAGGCTTTTGCATTTTGGCTTTTGATGTGGCTTAATGTGATCTGCCCCTGTTGTAAAGACATGCTGTTTGTTGCTGTGCAAAGCACACAGAGGCATCTTGATGAGACTAGAACTGTACAGAACACACTGGTATGTAGATAGAGATATATGGATACACAGTTGCCTATTTCAATTGCCATTTAGCCAGCTTAGGATGTTTAATAAAACTAGCTTCAGGCTTTTTAATAATGAAAACTGGAGCTGAAGGAGGAATATGAAAAGAAGAAAATGATTGTACCACTTCCTTTGAGCTATTAACTTTGTGTACTTAATGAAGGGGATTTTGGAATCCATTGCACTTTTGAAACAAAGTATGCAAACTGCCAAAGACATAGTGTTGGAAGTGCTAATACAGCAAGTACACAACTCACCACAAGCCCGATAATGATGGAATATCATTTTTAACATATAAGAAGTCTAGTAAATCTTGTACTAATACATAACCCCAGCTCTGTCTTGTATAATAGTTGAGGCAAAATAAATATTTGTAATATTTTATGGGTTATAAGGTATATGAATGGATTTTTAAGATGTTTTATGATAAATTCAAACAAATGTTTGTATGTAATTCAGCTATGCTTGAGCTTGTCTGAGCCTGTCAATGAAAAGAGAATGCTTTACAATGAATTACCTTATGTTATTTTTGAACAGTGTCTGTAATGAAGCACTATGGGAAAAGTGATTTTGATTTCCATTTATCTGGTCATCCCTGTTTACCCTGTTCAGATGTATTGGCCCATCCAACAAGCACAAACCCTGCTCCACACTGGCCAACCAGTGGATGATTTCACTGTTTACTCTGAAGCTCCTTCGTCTAGAAAGGAGCAATAAAAGCCATGCATACCAATTCAGTACAGCACATCCTAATGAGATTCCATCTGTATGTGTGTGTGTGTGTGTGTGTGTGTTTGTGTGTGTGTGTGTTCTTGTGAGACCCACTTTTAGCATTAGACTCAGAGACATCCCTGCCACTTCTGATTTCCTCAAGGGACAACATTAGATTTAGAGTTAGGATCCAGGGTCAGGGGAAGGATCGGGTCAGTTTAGTTAAGCTTTAAGGTTTTAAGTGAAAGTTTGGTTCAGGTCAGGACAAAGGGCTAAAGGGCTACTTTTCTGGAGTTTGTCCCATTCTACCCGAACATTTCAGTTTGAGGATTATGTGTATTGGCAACAAAATCATCTAAGTCGGTGGCTAGTTCTGTCTTGTGCTCATGTTAACTTTCTAACATTCAGTGTACAAGTTAACTGTTGATGACTAGCATGGCCCTAAAAGTGAGGAAATGAGAATTTGTGGCTGCTTTAAACTAATTGTACCAGACACATACACAACAAAAGAACAGGTAATGGTAGAAAAGTTCCTGTGAGACTTAATTCATGACTTTCTTTGTTTACACAGGAAGTGATTGAAGTCAGTCAGCTAGTTATTTTAGGCGGTTGATTTGTACTAAAGGTTCAGAGTTTGTTTTCAGAGGTCATGCATCTTCCACGCATGATTAAAACAATGTCAAATTTGTATTCTGAAAAAGATTGATCTACATAGTTTGCTTTGATAAATCTAGTTGCCTACAATTAAATGACATGTTCCCAAAGCATTAGCATGCAGCATGTACACTATATGCTAACACTTGCGGGCTAGAGTAGTGCTTGCACTTGAGAGCTACATGTTGAAGATATGCTGCCATGTTAGAGCTCCAGCACATGCTGGCACTTTGAAACACAAAGCTCTCTTCTGGAGACACTGAGGGTGATTTTCCACACACGTTACCCAGGCACAGTCGTTCCAGGAACCTCTTTTCAAGGAACTGAACAGTGCCCTCAGCCCGTTCCTATCTGTGTTTCTACCATGGTCCACAGACCTGCAAAGACTAGGCAAATTCTTAAGTTGAAATAAAATTGCATATTTTCTTTTACAGTCATGAAGCATCAGGTTATTTAACCCACTTTAGCTGCCTTGTTACTGGTTACTGCCACAGGTTAGTGACACTAACAGTGTTTTTCTCTCAGAGCAGTTCTGCTTTGTCCTGCCTGTGAGACAAAAGCCATATACTGTGTGTGTGACTGATGTGGTATGATTGATATTGTATTTATCATGCATCAATGGCAGCACCATTTGTAACATCACATAAGAAAAAAGAAATTAGAACAAGAAACAAAAAAAATTGCATATATTTACATGAGATTACAATCACTGAGGACAACACTTGCCGATATCAAGGCACTTTAGGGTACATCAGATCTGGGATTGTGCTCCTCATTTAACTTTAGGATTGATTGATACACAACCCCGGTGAATCAATCAGAAAATAATGTTTTATTTCTCTTATTCACTGGCTGTCTCATGCACAGCGCTGTCGTGCTGCCTCTCTCTCTCTTTCTGTCTTGCTTGCAATTTTGTCATGAGTCAGGAAGTTGACAGCAAAGCCTAACTTTACTTTTAGTGTTATAAAAGAGAAATGTCCTCCCCTGTCCTAAACTGGTCCTGAAACGATACCAGGATACTTGTTTTATGAATGAGGCAAGTTGAAAACAAGATGAAACAGTAGCCCTTTTGACCAATCAGTGACAGGAATCCCTGCAAGCCCCACCCCCAAAGTTCCTGGGCCATTGGAAAGCACTAACACCAGAGCAGGGACTTTTTGTGGGGTGAAAACATGCCTGGAACTGAATTGTCAAAGTGCAGACAGTTCCTCAAAAGGCTCCTCATCGCCGGGGAAAGTTCCTGTAGTGGTGGAAAGGGGGCTAGTGATGATTTTGGTGCCAATCCTCTTAATGGGGAAGGTGATCAATAAGCCAAACTGGAAAAAAACAGCGTGCATTAGATCTTTCAGGTTAGGCTTAGAGGTTACAGAAAGAATCTAGTCAAAGGTCCATCTTCACAAGGTTAGGAAAAAGACAAGCGTGATCCTGTGTGTGTGTGTGTGTGTATAGTCATTGTGCCCACAGGACACCCAGCCTCCCCCTCCTGAATCTGACATTGACTGCCCTAGTGAAGCCTCTTCGCTTTTGTACTGAAACCTCAGTCTGTTCTAATTGTTTCAACAGCGCCACTCAAGTGCAATAAATGACATGTTGTCACCCTTTGTCTCTTGTGGTGTTTTTTTTTCCTCAGGTAATCAAAATAAATGCAGCCACTAGGCATTATAAAGTAGAACTTAAACAGTAAACAGAAGGATTGATTTTTCACCATCTGGTGCAGTTTTACTTTTAATTATGTTTGATGCAGCTATAAAAATAGTAATTGACAGATTATTTACATTATCTGAAGACTTGCAAAGTATATGAAATAGGGCAATTGACACATTCTGTGTTTAACCAAGAGATGTGAATGGGACTGACAGCAGTGTTGGGTTCATTTTCTTACGTTATATTACATTACCTTACTTCTAGTTGGTCACATTACGCTTATCCACAGAGCAGGGTTAATATAATATACCAAACAGTTATGCCTTCATACACACAGTTGGATATCTTGACCCTAAACAATTAATTTCCTGGTTCAATTCCTTGTTTTTATACTGTTTGTATTTATCCTCTTACAATTCTGATTAGCTATGTTCACTGAAAAATATTCTGGCTTTGTAAAGCTGTCTTAAATTCAGTTCCAGGAAGGTCACCTGCAGACCCTGGCCTTTTCACCACTATCTCTTTTCTATATTTAGGGAACGAGGGATGGAATGATTGTTGTTTTTTGTCACGAAATGAAGAAAAGCGTTTGATTTCGGTACCATCTGAACATCTCCAACATTATGTAAGATGACTTCATGCCTTGGTGTAGTAATACTGCCATCTAGAGGACATGCTACACAAGTCAACAGCTTTCAAAGACCTGACAGTAACGTACCATTGCTACTGCACTGCTGCTATCAACTGAGAAGCACCAGTTGCAAATTTGAAGATGTAATATTTGAACAGTAACGGTAAAACTTACTACTAAAAGCCTTGTGGGACCTGACGATGGAATGAGTGGTGGCTAATGTAATAAGAAACTGTAATGAAATGTCCCTCTAAATGAGTAGAGAATGTAATAAAACCTGTCGATGTAACACATGTTCAAGCTGCGATTATATTAAAAGAACCTATAAAATGTAAAGATTACTGGTTAATGTAGAAATGTATAACAGTACGGGGTTCTTTACACTGTAACAAGTTGCAGAATTAATTGCTACAAGGAATTTGGGGAAAACTAGTTCTGAGGATTGTTAAAGTAAACACACTTGCTAAGTTGCCTTCCATTCCTTCCTCTCTTTCAAAACGGCAAAAGTCCATACCTTTGGTTTGACTTTAGATGTAAGGACTCCAAAAATGAAAAAACAATAGCTGTTTTGCTGCATGGAGGTGTGTTTGTGTTTTGCTTGCAATTGTGACTGTTGACTAAGGACCTTCACATTTGCCCTCTATTTGTCTGGCAGTAATCCACCAGGACAACCAAGGACGTCAGTGATTGATGATGAGCAATTATCACTAAATGTCAGTATTAGTGGAGGGCACTGTATGTCAGCGGTACAGAAATATGAATGTTGCAAAACATCAAGGGCTAACATTTGAAGAGAGTAGAGAAATATACTGTTTGCTGATTTATAGAGATATGAGAATAGAAAACACAGAATTTAAACTGAAAAAGTGTGCTGTTTTCTGCTGATGACTGTTCAAAGACAGAAAAAGAAAACGCTAAAATCAATGCACAAAAACAAACATGTATGCAGTGTAATGATAATATGTTTGTGAGGAAAATGGGCCTTGATACATGAGCAGCATTTTTAGGAAATATAAATTAGCAATATTACACAATAACATTTTTTTCATTACACTATAATTGCTCATAGCCACAATGATTTCTGCACTTTTCCCATCCCATCCCTTTTTTGAGCAATAATTCCGTGGGTTCAACATGTTGCTTGTGTATGTATTTTGCCTATATTACCTTACAGAGTTTTGATAGTTTAGTCGCCTTTGTGGTTTCCATTTAGCAGACATTAATGTCCATGAACTGGATTGAGGGAAAAGACAGGAAGTGAAGTGCAAGAGGCTGTGAAGTGATATTGCTGGATCTCATTTCCTTCAAAACCATCATTCTATGCACCGCTGTACGATCAGACTGAGCAGATCTGCTGGGAGGAGGAACATTGCCTTTTACAGGTAAGAACCACGTTTGGCTCCACACCAAAATAAAACACCTGATGAATTCTGGTCAACTGTCTCTCATGCGAATGCCTAAAACCTCTGATTTGTAGGTCTTTTTGTTGTTGTTGCAGAAGAAAGTGCTGGTGCAGATGTTACATCTTCAGCAGCAGTACTAGCTCCTGTCCAGCAAAAAAAAAGTCTCAGGAAGACATTTACCACATGAAAAACAAAACATTTTTATTTTCCTATATCAGCACCACTTGTCATCTCTATCTGGAGCAAGGTGAATCCTCTGACATTGCTGCCGTGGATGAAGGCTTTACCACCCTTGATGGAGGTTTGATTGAGGAGCCCGGGCTGGATGGAGAGGATGAAGGAGACTGGACAAACAACAGCAAGTCCAGAAGTGAGCTCTGCAGGTTGACTCGGCTCCTCTGGAGCCTGTGACCTGCCCTTCAGCAGGGACACCATGCAGGAGGCCAGGCAGGCACCAGGCAGCAGTTAGGAAAAGTTCACAGTTACTTATGTGTGAGTTCATACTGCAGCTGATAGCTGCTTCCATCAAGAAGAGTTCAGGCTCTGGCCCTGTTCTTTGCTCTTTTACTTTTCAGACGTCAAAAAGGCCAAGAGAAAAATCCAGTGTTTGTGCTGTTCCAAACTCTGTGCTGCTGCTGTGTGGCCAACAACATGGAGATGGAATGATCTCTGATCTTAGTCAATATAATAAATTCACTGGCTGATTCATTCAGTGTTGTTTAATAGTCAGTATTAGTCAGTGTATTGGTTTGTGCACCCATACAAATGCATAAAACAGAGCACAGTGGTAGTGGGAAGACCCTTAGAGTTCTCAGGATATATTATTCATTGGTTTTTATGAAAAATGTTCATATTCACTTAAATTAGACCTCTCAGGCAAGTAGTTATTAAGGAGTATTTACATGAGTACTCTGGATATTTTTGTGTCCCACACCTTCTACTTGGTGCCGACACATAGGAAAATGTCACTTGATATTAAAAATAATAAACTATCTAGATAATAGAAATTAATGAAACAATGCATGAAAAGGTAAGCTTATTCTAGTTCACTAAAACTGAACTAAAAACTAAAACTAAAACTAAAAAAAATCATTTTAGTGTAACTGAAATAAAAATAAAAATTAGACTTTGAAAAAACAAAACCTAACTGAAACGATATTATGTACTTACACAACTAACTAAAATAAAATAAACGTACACAGGAAATGTCTTTAGTTTTAGTATTTGGTCAAATGTGTGAGCCCAACCAACATGAGGAGGTGTTGGTGCTGATGTTTACTGAGACTGGGAAGTTGACATGACTGGGAGTCAGCTGCCTTCACAAAGTGCTAGGTGTGGATTGTAATACCTATTCTGAACATCTTCAGTCTTGCCCGACTCACCCACCATATTATATAAAAAACCTAACTAATATTAGTACTGATACTGCTAATAAAAACTAAACTAAAGATTTTCAAACAATAAAAAGTGATCTGAAACCCAATCTGGAAACTAACTGAAACTGAACGGAAATTGATAGATTGATAGATAGATAGATAGATAGATAGATAGATAGACAGATAGATAGACAGATAGATAGATAGATAGATAGATAGATAGATAAATAGAACTTCATTTATTTATTTGTTTGTCAAACCACTGGCATTTATAGACTGTGCATTCTGTGCGATCTGCAAAGTACACTTCACTTGTGTCCTTGTTTACTTACTGGTGCACTGTACCTGAGATCTTTTTCCTTTGAAGAGGTTTGTCTTTCTACTTAGAGGACATTTATTTAGGACAGTATTTTTTTCTTTTTAAGCAGACCAACTCTGGTGTAAAGCATGTGTCCGAATCCTAGGGGAAACCGTCTTCTGACTGTGTTCCATGAGCGAGGCCGGTGACGGTGGAAGTGTGTATGGTGACACCAAGTTACGGGGAACTAGGATTCTTTACCGCCACATTAATCGTATGGCATTCGCCGTAAAGTGCAGTTACGCAGATTACGCAAATGTTTCAGCGTAGCGAAGGCCCAGGTGAAAGGAAGTGATCCCACTTTGGACGACTAGACAGCTAATCGGGACAGCAAGGGTGAATGGCAGAGACAGTACCAAACAAAAGACCCCAACTTTTTAAAGTCAAGACTGCCAATTAAGGAACGTAGTCCAGGTGAGGAGAATTACGGCACTATTTAATTCTTCATAAGGGTAAACTCCTATGGAAGTGTCGGCCTTGCACACACAGTCTAGCGCCAGCTACCAGCTAGCTAGCTGACATGGTGATGGTGCGTGATGGCTCCAGCTACTGCCCTGACGTTATGCTGTGTTACACAATGTGAATTCTTGTTAAAGGTCTGTTTCAGTGTAACTCTACAGATGATGCGGCCAGTGTCGGGGACGTGGGCCGTGTCCATGTACCGTTGACCACCTGGCTTCATTACCGAAGTCATAAGCTTCAGACAGGCGCGACGCGTTTGATCTAGCTTAGCTAGGTTAGCCATGCTATGCTGTTTGTCACAACGTGGGGGTTGCAGTTATCATTTTCTGTTGCGTCTATTTGATTAGCTGGCAACGCAGTGCTAGAGAGTGAAATATCTGCTTTATAAAGGCAGTTTACTTCATTGACAAATCTATCCATTTTACAACAGTTGGAACAACGGCGTAGCAGGCAGCTAGACAAGCTAACTTGTCATATGGTAGCCCCCAGTTGATAGTTAGCTAGCCAGCTGAATAACGGTTCTCCCTTCTCCATTAACAAAAGGCCAGTGAGTCGAAATGCTCCACTGTTTGGGTGTTCAACCATTTGTAACAAACTTTGAAACCGAGAGTGTGTTTGACCTGCTCTGCCCAACAACCCCGCTAACGTTACATGTGTGACTCGGAAATAGGATACGTTTGACTGTTAGCTAGCTAACGTTAGTCAGCATGGTCCCTGCTGGTAACGTTACGGCCAAGGTTTCAACCAGCTATTACAGCCTTTCACTGCCAGGAGTATGGGGATATTTACTGCTCAAACAAGGAGCTTGAAACTACAGAACAACTTTGTCGACGGGTCCAGTTTTTAGAACGACGTTAGACTTACTGGCCGCAATCCTGTTTTCAGGAGAAATCTGGATATCTGTATTCTCAGTCCAGGTCAGACAACTAGTTTACCACTTCTGCTGGATATGAACAACGAGGGGCAAAAAGTCAGTATCACTATAAAGCTTGCAGTATTTTGTGTGTATTGTAGGTATAGTTGCTTGATACACCAGTTTTTGATACTTCGATGTATCTGGCAGCTTGCACTAAGTTTCCACTAGATAGATAGATAGATAGATAGATAGATGTACTTTGGTCATCCCAAATTGGGAAATTATTGTTAGAGCAGAAGGCTGTCCAGACATTGCACAGGAACAATAGCACACAACACAAAATATACCTTTCAGCAGAAAGAGAAATAAATATCATTCAAAAAATTATTAAACACAAGTAATAAAATAAAGTGGATCAATACAAAAAATATAAGAAAAAAGAAAAAAATAATGCACATCCTAAGAGTATATATATATAGTATAAATATATCTATAGAATATCTATAGACCTTTCACCTTTGAACCTTTGCATAGACTATATGTATAATGAAATCTATCTGCAAAATATCCATAGAATGAATGTGTGTGTGTGTGTATACGTATCTATCTATATATCTATATCTATATATATATTATACATACATGCATACACACACACACACACACACACAGACACAAGGTTTCAGTAGCATCCCTCATTCCATTAGATGTTAGGCTCTGCACAGATTTAGGCTTGCAGTTTTGCTACTCTTTGAAGCAATATGGATGTTTGTTGTGATACTGGCCTGGACATAAAAGATGTAAAGCAACTTACCTACATTAGGCATTTATGTGGTTGCATTTTGAATGTTGTTGATTTCAGTTTCAACCAGCTTGTTATTCCGTCCATTGTGTTTCACAAACCAAGGCTCAGTCACAGAACAGATTATTTTTCAAATTAGATTTCAGAATAGAGTAAAACACAGCAGTCATCTCTCTCGTTAACTGCAACTCTGCATTGAGATTTAGGGAATCAATACTTAAAAAAATAATTTTAGTAGTAAAATTTAATTTCACTAGAAACGTTAAATTTACAAAGTAATCTACAGCTCACATGGGTGCAGCACCGTGCGGGGTGACCTCAACACCCAGACCCATGGAATGGTGCTAAGTGACCCAAGCACAGGGCAGAACTGTGCTTGAACTTCAGCAGCCGGTGGGTGAAATTGGAAATTCACAAAGAATAGTTTGACAGTCAGTTGCTATAGGTAACCCCTACTGTCATAGCATAATGTTAATAGATATATCATATATTATTACATGAAATGAAATAGCCATGTATATTTCTTTTCTTCCACTTTAATGGTATTATGATAATCAATTCCAGACAGAAGTCAGTACACCCAAATTAGTAGAGCCGCAAAGCTTGGTACAAGTGCAAATGTCAGGCTGCATCATAAACCAAGGACAACATGGGCCCTAGTTTAACTACAGTCACAATGACCAGAGCTAAGCACTTCGTCCTAGGGCATATCTGAACTCACTCACTATTTTCATTCATCTGAGCACAGCCTTACTCTTTGTAATCCCTCCTCTGAAAAGTCACATTGGCATCCTGCTTTGAATATATTGTGCAAAACACAGCATGCCACAAAAAACAGACTGACTCTCTGAGTGCTGTGTTGTAACGTGCCGCCTGACTTTTCAAAGCTTCTTCATGTTTTTTCAGCATGACAAATTTGGCTTAACTTTACGGTTCTCGCCCTCAACAACACATTGTTGAATCTATGTTGATGCTGAGTTGTTGCCGTAATATCTGGTGTAATAAGCCTCATGTGTGATAGGTCTCCTAACAGCCACAAATCAAGAGCATCATGGAAGGCTGCATGGCAGAATTAATGTTGCACAAATATTTGACATCGTTCTCGGTGGTCTTATCTAGGGCTAGGCAATATATTGATATTATATCCATGTCATGATATGAGACTAGATATAATCGTCTGGAATTTTGCATATGGTAATAACTAATGGCATAAGTGTTGTCTTCTCCTGGTGTTTAAAACTGAATTACAGTAAAGACATGTAATATCCTGAACTTACCAGGGTGTTCTAGCTGTTCTATTTGTCTGGACCCACTTAGTTATTATATAGGCATTTATCAGAATGCCGTTTTATCAGAAATCTCACTGTGCAGACATTGATCAAATCTCAAAAGATCAAAGATCTTTTCGTGTAAATATTTCATGATTTAAGCACCAATGAAATACAATGAGACAGGAATCAGACCAGCGCAGGGGACTGCTGTGAGGGAGGGAGGGAGGTTACACGATTGGTCTGCAGACCAAAGACTTTGGCTACCATTGGTCGGCCATGTGTTTGACCCTGCTGGCTATTCCTCTTTGAGCATGAACTAGCACACTGCAGCTCATTCCACATTTTATTTAACAAAGGCAGGAGGGAGAGAGAGGGACAGCCAAGCTCCTGCATGTCCATGATTTTAGGCTTTGGGGTGCGTTTGCAGCAAGGCTGACTCAAAATGGCTGCTTGACATGCACAATATTAGCGTAAATCAGAGATTCCCGGATCTAAATAATTTTCATATCTGCCAACACTCGCTTTTTGTGGGAGTCTCCCTGTTTTTAACCCTTTGTCACACCGTGCGCCTGATCGGTAATTTCTCCCGTTAATCTCCTGATTCCATAGTGATACAAATCAAATGGCTGTTTTCAGCTTTCTAAATGTTACAGTAGAATAACTGACTTTTTCAATAGAAGGAGGAAATGAGGATGATAGATGAAATGCAATGACACAACCTGTTGCATAAGCGGAGCATAAGGTCCTAAGCCTAATTCATAATTCATGTTACAATGTAAGCTACAGAAGGTAGCTGATGGATGGAGACAGGACTGTACTTTATTACACTGTTAACCTTATTATTTTAATTCATAGGCCTTCTGAAACAAATGACAGTTGTGATGACAGCACATGACAGTAATGTCACACATTGAGAAAGTGCTCACTAGCCAAAGGGGCCAAGACTAGATAAAGATGTTAGGCAAAAATGTACCATCAGAACAAAGAAATAGCCAAACCACCATAGCAGCAGACCTGCATCATCAAAACAATGTTTTGATGGTGACAAACATCAGCACTCTTTAACTATATAAAGTATCAGGGTTTGAAATCTGCTGTTCAGCACAGCTGCTGTTCACAGAACTGATGTCAAAACAGCTGCTTTTTAAATGTTGCAGCCTACCATGTACTAGGGTTTTCCCTAGTCTTACTGGATGTCCTTGTCTTTTCTCAAGGCTATAGTCCCCAAGTTATAATTGTTCTTTGTTTGGTTTCAGGAGTGGTCAGGTGTTTGGCCAGTTCAGTCTCTGTGTTAAGGGTTTGATAACATAGACGCTTATTCTGGTTTTTATCAGTGTAGGTTCTTAAGGTCCGTGCATTAGCTTTGGCCCTCAGTGTGCAGTTGTGCTGGCGTTGTTTTGGTGTTGGATAATGGCATCAAGTTCCAATGCTAAAAGCGACTATAAATCCACAATTGATATTAGTAAAGATATTGCATCTTTCTCACCTTTCTCACCCCTGATGAGTTTGCATGCCTGCTTAATACAGTAGAGTACAGCCATAGTACCACACTACTTTTGATTTGTTTTTTGTCTGATCGACCAAAATGTACACATTTTATTGATAAAACTGCAATCAGACCTTAAATGTGACTTCACAGTATTGTCACAGCAAATGCTGCCCTAAAAAATGCAGAGTGAAATCTCTGGAGTTGGACTCAAGCCCCATACAGATTTTACATTTATGTTAAAAGCATACTGGGCTTTAGCCTCCCTGAATTTTCCAGCAAATCTGTTGTCTCTTTGAACATCTGAAATGTTGAGACTGCCAGTATTAAGAAGAGTTTAGTGTGGTTCTGTCCTGGTTTGAAACAGGTTTTAGGTATTGAGTGTTTAAGGAGAGTAATTTCAGAACTGCTTCACTTATTTCTTGGCACAGCCAGTGAATAATCAGGTTAGATTTGATTTAATGCTTGGATGTACTGTAGCTCCATGTTTGGGCTCCAGGTTGGGTCCAGTTTTTAACCACCAGCAAATGTGAGCCACTCCATTAAAGTGAAGGCTTGTGTTGGCTGAACCGAGCTGACTGGTGGGATTGGTTGCAGCTGTGTGGCTCAGCGGTGGTCGCTGCAGAGTCGTGTGGTCTTCATTTTGGGCTGTGTTTAAAAAATGTGTTGAAAGCCCTGTCGTTGTCTAGTGTCTGAATACTTCTTGCCTCTGCTGTAGTCAATTCCATCAGCATCTGTCACCCCCAGCAAAATGTTGGCATTCTCATTTTCTTTTCTGCTTCTCTTTTGCAGAGCTGGAATACCCCCAGTCTTTTCCACTTCCCATTTGTGTAGAGGTGAGCTCCTGTTTCACTGTTTACAATTATCAATATGTTGGTAGTAGGAGGTTTAGTCCCTCTGGCTGCCATGCTATGATGTTCTCCTTATTTATGGTGAGCACAGGAAAATCTTGATTTCATTGGTGTATTGACATGAAGCTGGCAAGCTGTCAAACCTGAAAGCATCATGTACGTCTGATTTAAATAGTGACATTTTGATATAGTTTCTCATTTTTGGCAAATAGGCACAGAGCATTTTTATCACAGCCTCAGTTATTGATGCTGATTTGCTACAGTTACTTTGATGTTATCATCACAGTTTTCTCACTTGCGCAGTTGCGCTATTGTAAGCCTTCTTTAGAAATGTCTGTATGTGAAATGTCTGTCAGTAGGGATAGTACTGATACCGACACTGGTATCGGAAAGTGCCCAATATAGCCTTATTTGGTCATATCAGAATCGGCGAGTACGCCCGTTAATGCACCGATACTACCACCGATACCACCACGTGATGCGGATGCACGCAGGGCGCCGCCACGCCTGTAAGCTATTACTGCTTCCGTAGGAGATCCCCTGTAAGGGAGCGCTTGTTTTCGGTTCAAAGTATAGTTGTTGACAAAACCATGATGGAGGCGCGCTGTCTCAAGCAACCTTGAGCCACGTGAGGCCCCGCCGAGCCAGCTAAAGCGAGTGAGTCGCCGGGCTGAGCGTTGCGAAGGTCGATTGAGCCGACTCAGCGCCGTTGAAGTTACGTACCGATTGGCAGTGTTGGGCAAGCTACTTGGAAATTGTAGTGAGCTAAGCTACCAGTTACTCTGCATTATATGAAGCTTCACTACACTGAAGCTACCCTCCAGAGAAATGTAGCAAGCTAAGCTACAATACAGTGACAACATGTAGCTTAACTACATCAAAGCTACTTTTTTTTTTTAAACATCGAACCAACTTCATTCCAAGTCATTGCCATCTAGTTTAAGATCACTAAAACTGTCAGTCAAACAGAGAGTCAGGCAAAAAATGTTCAGTTCAATAGTTGATGAAACAAACCATGGCAACAAAAATAAACAACATGCTTCACATAATAACAAAAAGCAGGCGGTGCCTATATTCTAATGTGGGGAACGTGTGCATATATGTTAGTGTGTGTGTGTGTGTGTGTGCACACCTGTGTTTGCATGAAGTTACCGCCTCTGTGTTCCAAAGTTTTTTCCTTATTAGTGGATACGCAGGCCAGGCATCCTAATCTTTCTTACAGCAGCTGCTTGTTCACGCGACACTCGTGCTCGTGTCCCGCTGCAGCAGACAGTTAGGACAGGTACGCGACGTCAAACAGAAAAGCGGCTGTCGGCTACACCTACAGGTCCGTTGGCGGCGGTGACATCACCCGCTGCTCCTGGTTCTGTCAAACGGCAACAAAAGCTCCGTTGTGTTTAAAGTTTAGAAATGCCTGGGAAAATGTAGCTTCTGCGGACGCTACCGCGCTATTTGATCAGTAAAATAGTTTCACTACTTAAAGCTTTTTGATTTAGAAAACAGCGACGTCATGACCACGCTACTGACAAATGTAGTTAAACTAGTAACGTCGCTACTTGTAACTCCGCTACTGCCCAACACTGCCGATAGGGACAGAATAGTACATCTTCGTCCCCCAGACTTTCGGCACCTCCGCGCAGTCCAAGTGAACACAGCGGAGGCTCCCTACCTCCAGTTCAGCCTATCACAAGCCGCGGCCGAACAGGGATCTCCTATGGACACAATTATCGCCGCCGGCAAACAACAAATGCTCACAGCATGTGGTGGTCATGGTGCTGCTGCTACTACTAGTGGAGAGTGAAAGTTGAGATTAAGTTGCAAAATGTCAGCCAGGTTGTAAGGTTGGTAGTGTACAGCAGAAGCACGCTGGTATCGGATCGGTATTGGCTTTTAGGCAGAATTTAGTATCAGAATCGGATCGGCAAGGAAAAAATGGTATCGTA
>OMLB01055477.1:0-18082 GCA_900302555.1 Myripristis jacobus
AACTACATCCAAAATGTTTTTTTTTTTGTTTTTTTGTATTGTATGATGTATGATGATACTTGTTAACTTTGGTGATTCCTCTAGTGCAGTGTTGTCAAACTGGTGTCATGGAGGGCCAAGAGGCTGCAGGTTTTCATTCCAACCAAAAACTCCACCAAGTGATTTCACTGATTAGTCCCTTCTCTCTGCTTGAAGGTGAGGTGATCAGTGAAATCACCTGGTGGAGTTTTTGGTTGGAATGAAAACCTGCAGCCTCTTGGCCCTCCATGGCACCAGTTTGACACATGTGCTCCAGTGCCACCAGCAGCCCCAGCAGGAAACCTGTGTTAGAAATACCATGCTTGCTTTTTCAGATTTTCAGCTAAAACTTTTCTTATTAACATCACTCCTACTCTCTCGCTGTTTTAAAGTTGTTGCTTTTCAGTGTTAAAGCTTATGTCTTGTTGTGTATCTTCCAGGCTCTTCCCAGTCTACATCACCCAGTTTGACCAGCATCACTAGTCGTACCACCAGCTGTCCATCCACGACGCACAGAGACTCTGGCAGTGACACAGAGAGCTTCCTCGGTATTGAGGCAGGAGATGACAGCGTCTTCAGAAAGGTCTGTTGATTGATTTGTTGCTTGTAGTTGTTGGGAAGCTGGGTTTGTGACTGAAAGGTTGCCAGTTTGTATGTAGTTTGTGTGTAAGAAACACTCACGAAACAAGAAACACGCCACAATTCGCTCTCTGCACTACCTCAAAACCAATGTTGAAGGAACTTGACTGATAACAGTACCGGGAGGAGACCAGGGGTGTCTGTTTCAGATTCTGTATCAAATTGGACAATCAGTGAGCATGCATGCAAACAGAGACATACTCCTGTCTTCCCTCAATAAGCTGTGGTTGAGCTGCTCTTCAATAAGGCACTCGATAGTCAGCAGTATGACTGGCACTAGTCATTACCAAAACTTAAAAAAAAAAAAAATAATAGAAATGTAAAAAATTTAGAGAAAACGTATTTCCTTGGTTTTGAAAGAGAGTCCTATGTATTTTTACACTACAACAAGTTATCTTCTGACTGTGGTCCAAACACACAGTCATGTTGAAGTGCTAGTATGTGTATCTTATATAGCATGTGCCACTGTAACCGCCCTGTAGGGATTATATGGTACATCGTATGATGTAGCAATTTTGTCAGTCTGTCCTCAGCTTTTTATTTATCAGTATCCTAAGGCTGAGATACCAAGCATCTACTAAGAATCTTTGTAAGCTGGTGGTTGTGCCCTGCTGCTCGGGGAAGTGCAAGCTATGGCCCCTGCTGTCACTCTGCTGCTGTTTAAAGTCTGTTTGAAGCGAAGCGCACTTTGGTTAAAGTTGAAACACTTGTATCTCTCAGTATGCTCTGTTGAATACTTTAACATGCTCTCAGAGGTATGAGCAGTATGTCCTTTGGGTTGTAAACAACGAGCAGAAGTTGGTGCAGCTGCCTCAGAGAATATGATGTTAATATCCAAGAGGTTAGAGGGGACCACAACCATGCCAGGGCCAGGGTCTCTGGCTTTTCATTTAAATCACTTGGACAAGTCTTTGGCTGGATTATAAACCGATAGACTCTTGGCCCTCTGTGGAACATGGTTGCCTATTCCTGGCATAGACTGTAGAAATGATACAGTACTAATATTCATGGTTATGGCATAGTTAGATAAATAATATAGAACTGCAGGATAGTGTAGTGGGAAGAATGGCCGCACTGTAACTGAAAGGTAATTGGTCATATCCCACTGACTGCAGAGACAGCCAATATGTCCATGTCAGTAGTCCAGTGTTCCTGTCCATGTGCCCTTAAGCAAGACACTTGCCCTTAACCTGCTCACTGCTTAGGACTCCAGCATTAGCTAAATGCCCAAAATGTAGCTCAGAACTCAGCTGTTTGCTTTCTCGGGTAGGTCTAATACTGAAGTCATGAGACTGCTCCTTTTGACCTCAACACACCCATGCACACACACACACACACACACACACACACACACACACACACAGGCACAAATACACACGGCAGTTATACACACTCTCTTCTCTGAGTATATACACATGCATGCATTTTCTCACAGTCTCTCGCTCTCTCTCTCTCGGTCTCGCTCTCTCAGAGGAAGTCATGTCCACAGTATAAAGCAGATCTTTCATTCCCAGCCCTTCAACAGAAGCAGCTCTATGCTCTGCTGTAGCACTGCAGCTGGCAGCACAATGGGCCCAGTTAAAACTCACACCTACGAATTAGCTGAAAGTAACTAAGATCTGTGTGTGTGTGTGTGTCTGTGTGTGTGTGCGTGTGCATGTGTAAGAATTTTTTTTCTCCCATCAGACTTGGGCCAGATATTATTTTCAAGTACTATTTCTTACCACTGCTTATCTTACTGAGGATTCAGATAGGTGTGGTTGGTTGAACAGGACAACACAAGGAGTGCCAGCAAGTTTTGACAATCATAGGAAAGAATTTGAATCTCAGTTTAGTGCACTTCTGTATATATCTGGCAGTGTTAGCGCCTTGCTATATGCATTGAGCTTCATGTAACCTGTTATTTGTTTTGTTGTTATTTATTTATTTATTTATTTTGACCTCAGACACTGCTTGCTTTCCACTGGTTCACAGATACATCAAAAACTAACACAAGTAGCTATATATATACAGTGCTGACAGTCATAGTACATGGTCAACAGTGCACATAGACGGTGCACTCCATGTAATAGCCCCACAAGGCCTCAGGCATTAAAGTCAATTTAAATGATGATTGAAACTGTAAAAACACTGTAAACAAAGTTAATAGATATTTTTGGGGGGAAATGTTCATT
The DNA here is from genome assembly GCA_900302555.1 of Myripristis jacobus. Lineage (NCBI taxonomy): Eukaryota > Metazoa > Chordata > Actinopteri > Holocentriformes > Holocentridae > Myripristis > Myripristis jacobus. The sequence continues at coordinate 2,832 of OMLB01055477.1, forward strand.
TTCATGAGGCCATCATCATTTATTGGTGTGTGTTTTAATGTCAGAGTTGCTATAAAGTGGCTCTGGCTCATTATCCTTAAGCCATGGCATTTGGTCTTCATTAAACCCTGTTCCTGTGGGTGAGGTAGCTCTCCCAGCACTCTGTTCATTCATGCTACAATGAAGGAATGCTGAATAGATATCTGTAATGGCGATCATAGTTTATTTTATATGTTTTAATTTTGGTTTATTTGAAAGGGAAAGATACAGTATATATAGATAAGCTGAAAACAGTTATTTGATGCAGTTATCATATTGTTTATAGCTGATGCTCGTTTGCAAAGCCCATCCCTAGAAGGGCTTTTGTGAAAGTAAGATATTAAAGCAGTAAAATAGTAAAAGAAAAAGAAAGAAAACAGAAAATAAACTAAGCACAGCAAGATATTATAAAACAAATATTTAGCACATATGGCAAGGATGGAAAGCTGCCATCAGCTGAAGCCTAGAATTTGTTTTGCCATGGCTGGTAGTAGGTTAGTATGCAGATAACCAACCATCACTGGGAGTCATACTCTGAACACATAGTTGGCAGGTATAATGGTGAATGTTGTGATGGATTTTTAGGAATTGCTAGCCACTGTTGCTGGCAGACAAAAACATTTCCTGTGATTATCACAGTCATTATAGCTCAGATGTTGGAGCATAGCACTGGCACAGCAAAAGTTACTGTTCAATATCTTGTGTTTAAATGGATACAGCAAGGCACCGACACTGCTGGGGTTAGGCCTTCAATTCCCATTTGGGGCTATCTATGCTAAAAATATCTACACTTCTGTTACCATTAGACAGTTTGGATTAAAATGGCAGCTGTTACATACAGTTTGCTACTTCACAGAGACTTAAATCTGTTATACCTTCCACATAAAGAGACTGTCTGGTCCCAAGTATAATTCATTAGTTAATATCCCATTGTGCCTGGGGTGTGCCTTCCTTTCAGTTGAGTTCAGTCACTTGTCAGTATTAATGCACATTGTATTATGCCACTTCATACTGGCATTTTCTCTGTTTTATCAATTGTCTGTTCGAACAGGAGGCCAGGTAGCAAAGTGTTTAAACAAGGCTTTTGCTTTTCTCTGTATGTCTGCAGGGTGATGTGCCAGTGACAGGAGGAGACAGCACCAGCGAAGTTTCTGTCTCCTGCTCCTCCACAGACGACACCGCCAGTGTCTGCCCATCCAGCTCGAGCCCTGAGGGCAGCCAGGGCCTGGGCTGCAGCTGGAGCCCAGAGGAGAGCAGCCAGACAGGGTCTTCCATAGCTGCAGGACTGGGCGGTGGTGGAGGGGCAGGAGCGGGAGGAGGAGGGGAAGCAGAGGACGAAGCCAAAGACAGAGTGACGGAGGTGCCACGGCGCCTCCTCCGGCCCAGCGTTCGCTCCCTGTCGCCCCTCCGCCGACACAGCTGGGGTCCTGGAAAGAACAACGGAGGAGACGCAGAAATGAACCAGAGGAGGTGAGACAGGGAAAGAGACTGAGGGGAGGACATCTGACTAATTTTTGATGAAAGGTATTAGACATTAGTATAAAACAGGGTTTTTCAAACTTTTTCTTGTTCCAGACTCCCAAGTTGATTCCCCTTAAGGCACAGACCACCATTTGAAGTGATTTTGTCCTTGATATCCCTGTTATACAATATGTATAATTTCTAGTGAATTAAATTACAGTAAGATTAAACTATTCCTCATTTTTCTGGGGACACCCTGGAAGCCCCCTGGAGGTCCTGGGACCCCTCTTTGAAAACCACTAGGTTAGATTAAACTTAATTGATACCTGTGGTGAAATTGGGCTGGAGAAACTGACCATTGATCCTTGTGGTGAAATGGGAATGTGTAAAATGTCTCAGAAGAAATTAAAAACATTTCTTCTTATTTCATATTCCTAATTCCTAATTACCCTTGGCAGAATATGGTAGCTGAGTGATTATAAAATTCCTAAAAATCTTACAGTGTATAATGGATGTACCATTCTCTAAGTTAGCAATCCAGTACTGTAGGTTAGACTGAGTTTAAATATGATAATAGTAATTTATGAAATTCAGAGCCTTAGTGCAGCACACTTAGTTATGCCTACACGGTGCCCTGTGTCATCGCCTACAGGCCTGTGCAGCAGTACTCAGCAGAATATTATTTATTTATTCTGTGAAGTTGATGAGTCACATCGAGATTAGGTGTTTTCGTCTCAGTTCCCGGCCTCAGACATTAGATGATGGTGATAACCAGTCTGGTGTAAGACAGTAGATGTTAGCAGACATCAGTAGAATAGGCAGAGTGTTGTTGACATGATATTTTGGGGTCATTTTGCTTCCCAGCCCTAGACATGAGGTACCTTTTGTTAGTCAGTCTCGTGTAAGCCAGTCTAGTATTAGTCGGTAGATGTCAGTAGATGTCAGTAGGTTATAGTTTGTTGGTGTTGCCTCCCTCTGGTCCTTGCTGTGTGTTTCCTTCTCCTGCTGTGAGCAGCTGTGTTGCTGTTTGCCTGACAAAGGCAGGGAGCTTGGGGCATGCACACGCACACACTGGCGCACACCCCAATTCAAATTCACATGAACACACACACCAACAATACTAATGCGGAGTACAGTGGGAATGAGGAACCTGCCATCTGTTTCTTTTTCTCTGTGTTTCACTTCCTAACTTCATTGTAGTTTGATTCTTTGAACACAGGTCTGCCATGGACTGTCTAGAGAGTGGTTGCTAGGGGTTACAAGGGATATACCACCATGTTGGAGGAATGGAACCAGAAAAAGACTGCTTTAGGGATTTATCTGATGCTCTATTTCTAGAGAGACTTCCAATAAGTGTACAACTTAGTGTTCTTGCAATGTTCACATGACCACTGAACCATTCTTTAACAGTGAAGTGAAAGAAAAAGGTCTCAACACCACTTCCTTCCTGATTGTTCTCCTCATTTTTGCTACATTCTAATATCAATCATTTGTGAAAATCTCATTTATTTGTTTTCATATGGAAGGACAGGCAATTACATTAGGACCTCTTTGTTTGCTGTCATTGCTTCCACATGGTGGCGTGTCCCTGATGATCACTGGTAACCACTGTAAGTATTCAGAGACATACTATAGACAGAAGCTATATTCTAGTGCCCCAAGGTATCCACACCACCAGATCATGCTGCCTTCACCAAGAGTGTGTCACACATGCATGCATGATGCTTTTATTGACTTGCCATTTCTTCATTTTCCATTCATCTCTACCATCTTGCACCACTACCTATCTCTGGTTCATCCTTCACCTCCAGTTCCATCCGTAGTCCTGGTGAGGGGAAGCCGACCTTTCACAGGAGAAGGTACCTATACATTACACCTATCATTTCAACTGTTGTCAGTATTGATTTCTATATTTTGCTTGGTGGGGTGTATTGGAAACTTCTGTAGAGATATTTAAAGTCTCACTTTTAATGCATGCTTGCTGGTTTACTGCTGCATTGTTGCTCTATCACGAAAGGATTAGTATTTCAAATGCAAGTTTTGGTCTCTTTCACCCATTGAAATGTGCAAGAAATTGTCTGGTAGCTAGTTGGCTGAGAGACACTATAGTTCTGTGTTGTAATACGAACAATAAGCAGCCACACAAAAAACCCAGTGTCCCATAGAGCACTGTAATGTTGTGGAGGCTTAGAGGAGCAGGCTGTATTGAACTGAGGGTGACAATGGAGGTTTGTCGGGTAACAAATTCTTTGTGGTAGGATATGGCATTTCTGTGGAGGCACTATTGAGTCTAAATAGGGGTTTTGATTGAATTTTGGAGGAGACATCGAGCCAGACCAGTGAAGACAGGATAGGAGTAATGCACTGAAATTTTTGCAGTATTGTTATAGATATATTGGAGCTACTGGAGGATTGTGGTAGGGACCCCAATGAAGAGCACAGCCTAGAGGAGATCAGAGGGCAGTCCAAAGTCTCAGAGTCTCCTAGAGTTTTACGGGGATGGATCTTCAAAATATTTTGAGATAAAAAAGATGCTTGTTATTTTTTATATTGTAGCCTGAGGCAAGGTGTTGGTGAAATCAAATGCCCAGCTTGAGGAGGACATTTGTTTAGCAAAGGTCGGACCAGATATTGGTGAATGTTGAACCAGGTAGCTGAACCAGGGAGTGACAGTTATAATGGCACCATTTGTATTTGAGCTGGCGCCTAGGTAGGTCACAACCTGTTGCAGCACCTGCCCCTCCAGTCTGAGTAGCTCGGAGAGAGGATGTAGGGTGCCAGATGTCCGACGACTCCTACAGCACAGCTCCTTGCTAATGTTGAGTTCGATGGCACTCTGCTGGAGCTAAGAGACCACAGTGTCAAAATACTGTCTGCATATGGACTGGGAGTGCTCATCGGTCAGGGTGGCTACCAGGCCCATGTTGTCTGCATTTTTTTATGATTGACAGTCTGTTGTTATTGCAGGTTATTTCATTTGTGTATATGGAGAAAAGGATAGGATATAAAACAAAGCCCTGTGGGATCCCCATGTTTAAAACAAGACAGAGGAGCACCCTGGAAGCTTGTTTGCCCCATGTTGAATGGGATGGTTCAGAGTGTCAAAAACTGAATGTGGGTCAGGGAACACGCAGCTGTTTCAATGCTGTGGGCTGAACCAAACCTTGACCCTGAATTTTTGAAGAGTGCTGTTGATTTGAGAAAGTCTTGCAGGTGAGTGCCAGTGACCTTTTCCAGGAAGAGATAGGCCTGTAATTGCCCAGAACTTCCAGGTCCTTAGTTGGCTGCTTGTGTTGGAGCTGATGGCAGCAGTCATGAATGTGGGTGGAATAATTCCAGCTTGGAGAGTGTGTTTAATGACTTTGGAAATCAGTGAGATGAAGGGAGTCGCGATGGGATCCAGGCAGCATCTGAAGGATTACATTTTGCAGATGGTTTCCTCAACTTCTAACTGAGTGAGTTACTGCAAGTGCAGCAACGGAGAGGTGGGGGATCCCAAATAGATTGAGGCCAGGAAGAGATTAATGACAGAGCTTATGGGTTGGATGCTGTTGACCTCTCCATGAAGATCCTGCACTGTTCCACTGTTGTAGAACAACAAATACCTACTGTCTCCAGAGTTGTTTTTGATGAGGCTGATGTAACTGTCACTTTTCCTCTTTGAGGGACTGTAAGTTGAGACTTTGATTTTCCCAGTTGAATGTTGAGTTTTCTCAGCTCAACCTATTTGGTTCCTCTATAATAATGTAATATTTTAGTGCTCATTCCAGCCACTATACCACAATACTTTATAGCAGCTGGTTCCACTGCGTAATTCCACTGAACAGTTCCTCCTGTCTGGTAGAAGGTGTGCTGATCAGGGAATTGTTGGAATGAAAACTTGCAGAAACATAGCTCTCAGCGGCACATGTTTGGAGACCACTGCTCCAACCACCAGGCCGCATCATACAGCATTCAAGATGGAAATGCCTGCTTTATTAGTGGGCATTATAATGGCTACCACTGTGGTGATTTCTAACAGTGGTGAATAGCATAACACAGTGCAGCAACAGCAGTAAATGGCTAAACAAGACAGTTCATGACATTGTCACCATCCTTAGTCATCTCAGTAACTCCATCCTCTCCATATCCTTTCCCATCTACTCCACCATCACCCCTCCTTACCTTCCTCCACAACCCCATCACTCCATCACTCCTCCATACCTCCCTCTCCACCTCCCTCCCCGTTAGTATCAGCTGGTGCCCCCCTGATGCTCCCCTGAGCCATGGCCTGGATGTGGTTAGTTGCCTCAGGTACTGTTTGGATGTGTGTGATTGTTTTCTGCTTGCTAGCAACACAATCATCTACTTTGAATGAGACACAATGATTTACATGCCCCTTGATTTGCATTTTGTGTGTGTGTGTGTGTGTGTGTGTGTGTGTGTGTGTGTGTGTCTGCCCTGCCCAGTCAATCAGTGGCTGTCCACAGCACAGAGCTACAGCAGCTACTGTTTTTCAGTCTTGAGCCTGACCTGTCAGCTCTATAGCATAATAAATAATACCACTACTGGTAGGAGGTTCTGCCCATGCCTTATACTGTGACAGATGTAGTCATCTACAATGCACAGCCCTGAGGATAGGTGAGTGCTGCTTCATGCTGGTCGGTGATAATCCCTGAGTCATTATTCAGCTTGGTTCAGTTTAGTTTAGTGATATTTGAATGTGTTGGACTGATGATTTGGTAGGTAATCGAATGCCATACACACCCCAGGGCTGGAGAGGAGAGAGATTTACTACTGCAGCTTTAACTATCACCAAGTCTGTCCTGACGCTATAGAGCTGCAGCCATATAGCATACCTCATACAGATATGTAGCTGTAGTTTTCCTGTTCATAATCATTGCATTCGATTTTTCAAGGACTCTTATTTCCCGTAGTAGATCGATGTAATTGGGTTTGTAAATCACAACAGCATGGCTGTATACTGATGCTGATGTTGGAAATCATTTACTGCTGCGTTAGCTGTAAATCTGCTCCAGAACCCAGTGATAACTCAGTTGGCTAAACACTGTGGACGACCAGCTGTGCCAGTGGACTGTGAATCGGTGTGTTTTGTGTGTGTGTGTGTGTGTGTGTGTGTGTGCACGCGTTAGTGCATGTGCACTTGCTGTTGTAGCAGCAATAGGTGTGTGTGTTTGTTTCTGTATGTGTGTGTGCATGCGTAAGACCGTGATGAAAAATACAGAGCAACATTTCCACAGAGGGACCGGGTTTGTGTGTGCATGTGTTTGCATGTTTACGATGGTCAGACTTCCTTCAGCCAGAATCACCCTTGGCTTCTGTTTTTCTGTACAGCTACAGCCTGGAGGGCCTCAGTGAAGCCCGCGAGCAGCTTAAGAGCCACCGCACCCATGGGCCCCACATCCAAGAGCCTCCAAGGCTTCCTCGGCAGGAGAGTGAGGAAAGGGGCTCCCTGGGCTCTCTGGTCTCCCTGACAGAGGAGCAGGAGGAGGTGGGGGAGCACAGTGGACTGGATGAGCAGGTCAGTCATGACACTCACCAACTTTGTCCAGCAGATCTCATGTTTTCATTTTGTTTTGCACAAGGCCTCCAGGCCTCCTCATACACATCCTCAGTTCATGTCATGGGTTCATGTCCTTTGTCCTTGAGTTGTCAAGCACTTTGTGACCAACTGTGTTTTATTTATTCATTTATTTTTTAATTACTATCATTTGATAATACATTTGACCTGATCCTTTTTTCTCTATTCCAGAAGTCAAGGAGGTATCGGCCTTTGCGACAGAACTTTCCTCCGATGACCCTTCCGCTCACCAAGTCTGTGTCCATGCTTGCCATCAGTCAGAGAGACATTGATGGTGAGTGATAAAACTTAGACTTGGGTCGATGAAAAAACAAAATGACCAATAGATGTGTAGATGGGCAGGTATCTAGGCACATGTCTAGGTCGGTAGATAGGATGGCAGGTCAAGAGATAGGTACTGTAGATAGATGCTTGTTTCCTCAATTACTTCTTGGATAACTTGATAACTTTACTAGCTCTTTCCTGGGGTATTTATGTGGTCAAACCTATAACCTGTCCCTAGTCTTTTCTTTATGTGACCTCTCACCTCAGCTACACTTAAGGGTGTATTTGGGGCCCATGAAAAGGTGTACTTTATGATTTCTTTTGTTGAGTGTTTACAACATCCAGTATATTTTAGCTACCCACATGGCCATACAGCAGGTCTGTGTTATTATTGGATTGTTGTCAGTTTGTTTTATTGAGTGATCAGTATCTGGTTCTTTCTCTCCCTCCAACCCTCCCAGCGGTAGGACGCCTGCGACGTAAGAGGCGAATTTCCTTCTCTTTCAACCTCTCCCCCATCCTCAACAAATCTAAGTCTCAGTTAACTTATCAGGACTTTTCTTCTAGTGATGATGAAGATAACTTGAGTAAGTACGCTAGCCTTAGCTGCAGTAGAAAATAGCAGTGATGCCAGAGCCAAAAAAATAGCAGCTCCCGAGTAGAGACCTCTGCTATTAGAAACCAGGATCTGCCTTTCCTCTTCAAAGTACTATAACCCAGAATCAAAGCCCATAAGGTCAGGTTCAAGCCATTCTCCATGTGAATATGGAAGTTGAATATGCATTTGATTATCCTGCTGAAAAGGATTCAGTTCACATGGTGAAGGAGGCTTGTTTCAGTGAAGGAGTGAGCTCACAATATGATATCAGCTACACAACTACATACTTAAAGGGTTTATGATTATAAATCAATTGGTAATCAAGATTAGTTTCTTAGTCATGAATGTAATTAACTGTAATTGTTAGGCTACAATTATTAATCAAAAGAGGTGACAAATTTTTTTATAACATGTTTACCATCTGTATATTTTTAACTACAGTATACATGAATGAATAGAAATCTTACACTATTGACATATATTTATGATAATTCACTGTAGAAATGAAGTGTGATATATGATTGCACATAATTACAGGAAAAAATCCACCCCAAAACACTTGGTGGTGTACTATATATTTTGAGAGCAATTCTGTTGTTTGGTAATGTGCTTTTCCTCATTTCTGTGGGTAATTGGCCACGTTGAGATATTTGATTGCAGTTACAACAGAGTTGGATAGCAGAAAATTAGCTGCCTAGACCATGCATGTTAAATGTCCTGTTTTTGCTGTCAGCCCCTTAATCTGAGGGGCTGACAGCATAAAAGCATAAAAAGCTTAATTCTAGATTCCCAGCTTTGTACCGGTGCACAAGAGACATTCATTCAATTTTTCATTATTTAGACTTATGTGTGTGCGACATTCATGCATGCATGCATGCATGTGTGTGTGAATTCAATATCATACATGGAGAAATGTATCACAGAAGAGACAGAGATACCAATTTTTCCAATATCAGTGTCTTCAATAGACCAAAATGGTATGCAGCCACAGGACACGCTTTATTTTTGAGTCGGGGCACAGCTGCAGATATATACAAGATGATGTTCTCCAACTAGTTAGCTGGCCCATATGATGTATCACATATTATATAGCCATGTTACAAACTGAAATAGAAGTAGAGGAAGCAGATTAAGGGAAAGTGGGTGCATCAGAAAAGTAAATTACAAAAATTACAGCGCTTACTGCAGAGTGTGATTGGATGCTGAAGGGCAGTGATGCCCAAAAGATGGAGTATGGTAAACATTTCCACAAGGAAATAACTTCTTGTGACTGTTTTTTTCAAGTTGCTTGCAAAGTGAAAACACAAAAAAAGAATAGTTTTGTAGAGGAGTTGATATTGTAGAAAAGCATAGCTAAATCTTTCACCTGGGTAGCAGGCTCTGTGCTGACAATCCCTGTTGAATCAAATGTGATTGAATATGTTGTTGGCCTGCCCTGCCAAATACTCTGTTGGCCTTGGTTGGATTACTCTAAGTTTAGGTTGCATACAAATGAAGAAATCGGTGGAAATGGAGAAAAAAAAGACATTCAAAATGTGGACATGAAATGAAGAACCCCTTCTTCTCCAAAAAGAAATTTAAGCTAAGCTTGTAACCTTTACACAAAGGTACTAAACTCTTCCTCTCTATTCTCATGTCCCATTAACTTTGATAAGATAGTTGTGGTGTTTTCTGTCTCCTTGACTGGTCAGGTCAGAACTTTGCCCTCTTTGTCCTGTTTTGGGTTTGTTTTTCTCATGCGGCACAGGCAAGCCATGCTTTTCATATTTGTGTTTAAAACGGAATATTTGGTAGAAAGACTTATTTATCAGGCATTGCAGTTGCTTTTGGAATCTAAATATAAGTAAGATTAAGGGAAATCAAATAAGCACAGGCTTGAAAGTGTATAGCTAATGCACAACATGTTATGATTTACATGTGTTTACTTTTTGCAGTCATATTGAATGTATTCAGCATAAAACCACAACTAGGCCAGAGAGTCACTGACAGAGCTCCAAAATACCAACTGGAACAATAGTTCATCAATATTAGAAGCATTTTTCTAAACATCTCTCCAGGGATGTTTTGCTGAGCTCCAAGTTTTTTCTCAGCCCCACCCTATTTCACATTCCCATTGATTCATACATTTACAGTCAAAGTCTCCCATTACAGCTGGTCCTCTGCTGTTGGCCTCTAAGCAGCTCCACTCTAACATCTGAAGCTTAAATGCCTTGCTCATGGGTATCAAGGTGGCTGGTTGAGGCAGAAGAGGGCATACCACATTATTTATCCCTGCCCAGAGTTTTGTAGCTCAGATTTGACCTAACAACCTCCTGTTCACAAGTATGATTCAATAAGTCAGAGAAGTCATTAATATTTAAACATTTAAGAGTGGCGGGTTGGCTCAGTGGTTAGTGAGGTCATCCTCCAACCAAACCTTCCCACGATTGATCCCCAGTGTGGCCAAATCTGTGGAAGTTCCCCGGTTGGCTGACCCTGCTGCCCAGCAACAGGGTAGAAAAAGAGAATTTCTCACTGGGGAGTATCTTAAAAAAAAATCTGCTTCTGTATCTCTAGACTTGACAATGTATTGGTTTTCTTTCAGTTGTCCAAATCCCTTGTCCTAGTGCTCATCTCCTCTCCTGTTTCATTCCAGGTATGAGGTCGTTTTCCAGCACCTCTGGGTCCGTGGCATACAGGTCAGTCATACTGGATTCCTGCTGTTCTCAGTGGCATCTCAGATCTTTACATTTTTAACAAAAATTATTCTGTATTGTATCAGGAGATTGTTCTTTAAGCATCAGCAAAACCCATTATGTTACTATAAGAACCTTTTATAAAATAAAAAGACTCTTCAGCACCACACTCAAATGATCCACTTTGAACTTTCATTGTGTTTTAAAGAACAATATAAAAATGTGTGAACTGAAGAGCCACACTGAGTTCCTTATTCCAATTTACCATTTATTTACATCAACATATCAGAGCCATTACATAGAACCACTATCCTAATCAAAGAAACCTCCCTTTTCTGGACAAATGGCCATAAGCATTGTGAATGCAGCTGTTTCGCAAAGTTAAAAGTGTGTGTGTGCGTATGTGTTCACATTTCAGTATATCGGAGGAGGAACCTGGCCCATTGCGGAGTGACACCGAGGGAAAGAGTGTGACGAAGGTCAGCCGGACATTCAGCTACCTCAAGAACAAGATGTACAAGAAGACCAGGGTGAGAGAACATGGAGTTTTTATTTTCATTTTATGAAATAAAAATGTCCTAGGAGATGTGAAAAAAAACATATATTCAAATACAAAAACTGAATGTTGCCTGTGGGTTATTTATCTTCCTCTTGCTCCTGCAGCAACACTTAGCTTTTTGGGTTTTGAGCTGAAAAGGCTGACATGCATTGCTAATGACGATGAGAGAATGAATGAATGTTGTTGGTCATTTTACTGTTTAAATGAGCACAGAGAGGGTCCGGATGTCTCCAGTGTGCTTAGTGAATAATTTGTCATCCTAAAAGGCCTTCCTCTTCTTTAAACCTTTATAGGTGCTTGAGTGGAGCACTGCTATAAGAACCAGGCTCTGTGTGTGCATTCATACATTTTGTTTGTTCATTCATTCATTTACTCACTCATTTTTTCATTCATGTGTAACGTTTTTGCCTTGCCGAGTGCCAAGGGCAATACAATATGCACTAGGTGATGCAGAACCCTGAGAACCTGAAACAAAATGCAATATGCATCCATGCCACCAGCCAGTAGGTCAAACAAGTGTTCTGCATCCACATACCAGCAAGTAGCCTGGTGCATTAATGAAATATGTTGGTCATTCTTAGTTATATCAGGACTGCTTTACCACAGCACTTTGGTGTTAGTAAGTGCAGTTTGTAACATCAACATAGTTTCACTCACTCCAATCACACATGAAACCCCACACACCTGTTCATCGGGGAACACTGTTGCTCAAGGCTGGGTTGTAGGTTAGCTGTTATTGCAAAAGGAGAGTGTTTCTCCTCGCTTTTTCCTTCCAAATGTTCCCAAATGGTCCATTTTTAACAGTTTAACCAGAGCAGAAAACTTTCATTTCAGCTCCCATGTTGATAGTTGTGGTGTGCTAATAGACTAAGCCTTGAGTCTATTTTTCTATCGTGTGATAGGGAAAGACATAAAAACATTACGAAGCACAAGAAAATGCACCATATTTTGCATTACGGCAACACTGTTTATCCTACTAAATGTCTGACTTCTGTCACACTGTGGTAACACATAACCAAATTACTAGAAGCTGTTTACTTGGTTAATCATAGCAAGATAAAGTCTGTACCAAAAAATGAAATTATTACACACAACCTAACTTGTCATAAATGTTGTCTACCGTATAGCCTTGATCATCAAAGGATATCCCAACCAATGACATTTCCAGGATGATTAAAACTCTGCTGGTATGAATACACCAACTGACCTTCAGGGCTCAGTGCTTGGTCCTTTCCCCTTAGTCAAATTGTTTGTCAACATGATCTTCAATTCCACTGCTACACAGAAGGTGCCCAGCTTTACATTACCATGAAATCCATAACTAACTCTACACACTTCACCCTTCCTAATGACAAAAAAAAACTTGAATAACCACAAACCTCCTAAAACTCAGCTGAGACAAATCAGAAGTCATTCCCATCAGTCCGAAATCACTCTCCATTGACTTCTTGGTATTTTGGTGACATTGGAAAAACACTTTTTCCCATTCGTGTGGCATTTTTGTGCTTGCACACTGGGTTTGGCACAAGGGTGGGGACAGGTGGTGCACCAAAATGGGAGGCTTATTCAGATGAGGTAGCACAAGGCGAGATGTGCTATTTTGTTTAAAAAAAAACAAAAAACAAAAAAAACAGTTATTGAATTAAGAGCCCAAAGGACCATGTCAGTTCAGCATCACTTCTAATCCTGCAGCCTTCCAGGTCACTCTGGGGGTGTGGCTGTTTGGAGACCTCTTATACACGTGGCTTATTACACCAGATATCAACAAATCAGTAACAGTGTGGATTCAACAATGGCAAGGGGCAGTAACGATATAATAGAGCAAACATTTGGTATGCTTAAAATGCACTTTAGGTTGGACAATTAACATTATACTATGAGGGTACAAGTTACCTGTAGCCATTCATTGACAAATTCTGTGGCCCATGATCCCCAAGTGAGTTACCAGTTAAGTCATCTAGCTGCTGAAGTTGAATACACTGTCCTATTGTACAGAATCCCCCTCAAATCTCCTCAAAAACTTGCAATATGTCCAGAGCTCTGCCGCCCACTGCTGACCCATACCCCTTCCAGAAACCACATCTCCCTTGTTCTCCAAAACCTCCGCTGACTCCCTGTTGAATACCACATCAAATTCAAACTCCTCCTCACCTACAAAGCCCTCCACAATATTGCCCCGTCCTACCTTTCCTCACTCCTCCTACAGCACCCTCCCACTCGCTCCATCAGATCTGCCAACACTCACCTCCTCACCTCTGCAGTCAGAACCAGGCAGCGAACCTGGGGGGACAGGGCCTTCTCCTCCGCCACCCCCACACTCTGGAGCTCTCTCCCTCGTCACATCGAGAGCTCAGATCCACTTACATCTTATAAGAGTGCTATGAAAACACACCTCAAAAATGATAATACACCATTCTTTTTATTGCATTCTTTTCTTATTTTTTTCCCTTTTATTGTATGTGTATAGTGTTCCTTATCAGACTGGTGTATCACTGTTGAAAGCACTTTTAAATTCAATGTATTATCAATATTATTATAATTAATATATGTCAGTGAAAATCTCACTGGCCGCCACGTTTTGAATTGTTGTAATTGCCATGATGTGACAAGACATTTTTCTGTCTTAAACAGAAACGTGGTAATTTGCCTACAACCCATGTAAAATAGCACATTCCCTTCTGGCTGCAAGTAAGGAAGCAAATCCAATTTTATCATTGATTGGCAATTGGCAAATGGAAGTTTGGAAATTGCAGTGCTCAGTATTTCAATTTGGAAATTGCATGAATAAAACATTGCAATTTGGTTATTGTAGCAGTTAGTAAAGTGATTTGGGAATTTCATTAGTTGATTTGTTGATTTGAAAGTAGTAATGGTCAGTATTCCAATTTAGAAACTGTAGTGGTAAAATATTGTGATAGACTTCTTTTTGGGGCTGCCCCCTGAAAATTCACGAGTCAAATCATCTGTTGGAGACGCATCAGTCGACTGAGATTCTCCAAGTCACAGTTGTTGTTGTTGTTGTTGTTGTTTTTTCTTTTTTACCTTGTCAGTCAGTGTGCATTAAAATAACAGTAGAAAATAGATGGAATCTTACAAAAATGCACAGGGGGTAACATTTCAATGAGGATAAATAAGGGGAATCATAAGTGTATTTTTATATTCTAGTAGGGCTTTTGGTGCACTTGCTAAAAAAAAAAAAAAAAATCCACATGGCAACACGCGCTGCTGGTTAACTGATGAGAGAATCTGAAACCTTTGGTGGAGTGAGCTGGTGTTAAACTAGGCAAGCTATAACCATGTCATCAAATATTGCAAACCACTTGAAACGGGTAAGTTGCATAGCTAGTCAGCCATTCTCCAATTATTTGAGCAGATTTACTTAACATTAAATACAGGCAGTAAGTCTATTTACAAGGCTAATTCAGAATATATGTTATGTAGATCTCTGCTAGGCCCATCCCACGTACAATGGTGAAATGGCTATGGCCCATCTGCTTGGTCCTCACATTAGGTCCTCACATTTATACTCATAACTCCTCATAGGCTCACAATTAACCCAGAAAACTCTAAATTTGAGGCCCCCGTTCACGGAGACATGGAAGCAAGCAATGTCTAACAGCTTCACAGACTTCATTACACTAGATATGAGACCTGTGAATCTTATTGAGGGCACAGGATTTAAGAAGCTGTTATGAATCTTCAGATCATTGTTGACCCTGAGTCGAAACTGCAAGTTGGGCACAGCCTTTCCTCTTTGCAACCAGCAGAAACAGAAGACACTGAGAGGGAGACAGGAAGCAAAGCCGGAAGACAGTTGGCTGTTTTCTAACCTCAGTCAGTGCTTTGCTTTAAAGTGACAGAACCCTGAACAAGTTCAGGATATCCTCTGGCATGTCCTCTGTCAAAGGTCAAAATAAATAAATAAAATAAAATAAAATAAGATAAAATAAAATAAAATAAAATCTATCACAATCTCAGCGCCAAGGTGCATGCATGAATACAGAAAACATTGAGCAAGTGGTGACAAAAGTTTAATCTTAAACATCAAACACAACTTGACTTCAATAATCATCATGTGGGTCATATGGCTGCATG